>JAIPRL010004713.1:0-36140 GCA_025469235.1 Pemphigus obesinymphae | reverse complement strand
GCTACGCTCAGAATCGTTTTATTGAATGCAATGATTTATTATTGCTTTCAAATTCAATACATCCACCAAAAGTACCCTGCCCAGTAGCGAAGTGCATCCACCAATACTGACACCCGACGAGCGAAGTGCTTCCACAACCTACTGACCGGCTCTTTTTTAATATTAAACCTCATGATGAATACCTATCGAAATAATCAGTTCCAATAAAGGAAAAGAAAAATTATGCTACAAGGTTTTATGTATGTTAAAATTGAAGTGCATATAAAAATCACATTCGTTGGCGGTGTTCCAAAAGTGGGAAACCTAACTTGTGTTCAGGAAAATGAACATGTATAACTTTTTACTATAATACTATGCAAAAATTTTTAAAAGTTTGTTTTAGTTTTGAGCTATTTATAGTATTTAATTCATAAAAGGGTTAGGTTAGAAGGGTTATACACTGAAGCTCCTCTCAGAATCGTTTTTGCTTTATAACTTCCAAAGTAAGCTTCACCGACTATTTTTAAAAATACCAAAATATTTCGAAGTGGGGGTGTCAGGGTAACGCACCTATATATTTTTCCTAAACACGTTAATACCTACCCCCCCCTACCGGTATTACACTACTGGACTCCATTATTTAATAGGTAGGTATCTACATAGATCAATGGTACCTATCTATAATTTATAAATCAACTTCAAACTTCGTATTTTGATGTTCTGGACAATTTTAGTGCATATACCTAGTAAGAAAATATGTATTTAGGCACATAAATCGCTGCATAATGCATATAATATGTCAGGTATATATATCGCAGAACCTATTTTTATTTTTTAATATATATATATAAATCTTTTTTTTAGTTATAACTCATTGATTAAACAGACAAATTAAATAAAAACTTTTGTTTTAAATGTGTAATGAATATCGTAATAATACCTACCTACTATTATAATATCGTTCTTGATGTATATTGTATATACAGTTGCAGCCTGCAGGTATACGATGGCGGGATGACGGAAACCAGTTTCGGATTTACACAAATCGCCATTCGTCATAACCATCGTCCCCTCTCTATACAATTTGGATCTTCTTCAACCCGTTGTATGGCATTGGCCAAGGACACTTTATTACCGTCCGCCGACTGCCTCATATTTACGTAGTGTGTACGTAATGTAAGTATGCGAATGTGATTAATGCGTACGTGTGGAATGTGGATAGCAAGTATTTTACATTAAAAAACAAAACGTGCTATACGCACAAGAAATACATCAAACGTCGAGTTGAAAATCTTTTTTTTTTTTTAATAGTAAAAATAATATAAAAGTAATAATAATAATAATAATAAAATAATTACGATTAACAATGACAAACATCAAAACGGTTTTCGTCACTGGAGGAGCGGGATATATTGGCAGTCATTGTGTACTGTCCCTACTGGAAGCTGGATACGACGTGGTGGCAATCGATAACTTTGCGAACAGCGTAGGACAAAAGCAAGCCGCCAGCCTAGATAAGGTGCGCCAAATCACTGGAAAAGAGATCACGTTTTATAAATGCGATTTACTAGACATTCAGCAGCTGGACGAAATTTTTAATAAAGTAATTTATCGTATCTACGAGCTAAACAAAAAAAAAAATAATAATAATTTGCAACTAACGTTGTTTGTTACGAACGGATATAGCATAAATTCGACTGTGTTATACACTTTGCTGCGATGAAATCTGTCGGCGAGTCAATGAAACAACCACTCATGTACTACAAGAATAACATTATAGGTGCTATGAACCTTTTGGAAGTGATGTCCTCTCACAAATGTTACCAATTGGTATTCTCTAGCTCGTGTACTGTATATGGAAACCCAATTTTTTTACCTATAACCGAAGACCACCCAATTGGTAATGTCACTAATGTGTATGGACGTACAAAATATTTTATTGAAGAAATACTCAAAGATGTTGTAAACTCTGATCAAGTAATATCAATAAATATTAAATTTAGGTACATAGATTTATTATAAATGACAAATTTTAATAAATTTTATTTGTTCTTAGAAATGGAATATTGTTAGTCTAAGATACTTTAATCCAATAGGGGCTCACTCATCGGGATTAATTGGAGAAGATCCGACAACAAATTTTTCAAACTTAATGCCATATATAGCTCAAGTTGCGCTAGGAAAAAAATCTAGTTTGTCAATTTATGGAGGAGATTATACAACTCCTGATGGCACTGGTATATTATTTATATAAAAGGAAATCTTTTACTGTTGGTTGGCTGATCATCTTCAGTTATCACTAATTAGTAATTTATTATTTATATTTTATTTATTCACAGGTATCAGAGATTATGTTCATGTGATGGATTTAGCAGAAGGACATGTAGCAGCATTAAAAAAATTACAATCAAATCATGATGTACATTTACAGGTAGGTATTTATAATTATTTTATGATAATTAAGATTTTCCTTTTCAATTTTAACTACCTATTTTATTTGAATATAAAATTTTAATGGTTACTTAAAAAAAATTAACCAGCTATTATATATGTATGTATATATACATATATATATATTGTTATTAAATAGCAATGCACGGCTATGGATGCGCCGGCCAATCAATGCATTTTAAACATGAACAAAAATTATTATCAACAATGCAATAACATAATTTGTTAGTAAATTTATAGCTGGATAAGATGAAATGAAAAAAAAAAATCAGACCAATATTAAAAAAAGATTTAAGTAAAACAAATTTTGTATCAGGATGCCCAAAATGTGATAACATGGTGGCCAGATAATATATATATATATATATTTTTTTTTTTGGTCATGTGATATATAATGCAACTTGCGCTAAAATAATTATGTCAACAAATGATAATTGTTATTATTTTCATGTGTTTTAATTTATTCATGCTTAGAATATACTAAAAAATAAAAAATTTGGGAACCAATTACCAATTTGTATCCTTAATATCTCATTAAATAATGACTCATAATGAAAAAATAAAATTGGTAAATTTTTATTTGTTACCTTTAAACAAAATCCAATCTTCAAAAATATACATTTTGGTCAACAGTGAAGGGGGTTTAAGTAACAAAAAAAGTTAACAATCTTGTTTCTAATTTATTATATGATAAGATACCCAAATTTAACATAATGTAACCTAACAAATAATGAGGTAAGTTTTATTTTTTCTAAAGAATTGCCTTATAAAGATCATCTACATACACTTAATTAATATCTGCCTTTGTCAAAACACCAAAAAATAAACACCTTTGTTTTTTTCATTAAATGGTAAATCCTGAAATTACAGTTTTTTTTTTTTTTATATACATGGAAAATTTTTTGTTTTCTTTTTTTATTTGTTATTTATGGTAGAACCTTACATTTTAGATTCAGAGCGAGAAATGTATTTATTATTACATTGTGTTTAGATACATAAGTGCTCGTGTAGATAATACATACATGAACCTGCCTGGTCGTCTTGTTTACTTGCGCCTGGACTTAATAAATATTAGGTATATTCCAATTTTTACACATTCATTAGAGAACAAAATTATACACAATTTTAACCAAACATAACTATTTTGCTTTAAAATAATAAATTGATAATTTATTTTTGTTCAGTGAAAAATTGTTAAACATATTAGTTATTATGTTGTAACTCATATCTTTTTATAGTTATTGTTGAGAATTAACAAACAAATACAATTTATTAATAAATAAAATTATATTAATAAACAAAATATAAAATACGATATGACCATTGTTTAAAAGTTAAAATAACAATCTTCTGTGTGTACTAAAAAAAAAATGATATTATAAAATGAAACAATACTTTTTACAATAGTTGGATCAAATAATCATAATAAAAATAATTCTATGTGAACCTCCGTGTGACTATGTAACATTATTTTTCAATATTTATGGTAGATAAATTTCCTTGACATTTTTAAATACCAACTACAATAAATTAACCCAAAAATTATTTTAGACTCCTACCCAAAAACTGTATAGAATAAACATACATAAAAAAATAATCAAAATGTTAAAATTGAAACATATTTACAAGTCTAGGCGCATGCGCACAGAGACGACCAGATAAAAAATATTTACACGATTGGTCCGTGTATGCATTATCTACGCGAATGCCCGGGTAGGGTATGCAGACACGACATTATTATTATTATTGTATAACACAATTCTTTTAAATGTTTTAGGTTTATAATTTGGGTAGTGGACAGGGTACATCTGTATTGGAATTTGTAAAAACTTTTGAAAAAGTGACAGGTGTTAAAGTACCGTATACAATTGAAGCACGTCGTGAAGGTGACATAGAATCAATGTATGCTAACTGTAATTTAGCAAAAACTGATCTTGGTTGGACTACTAAGTATACAATAGAAGATATGTGTAAGTTATTTTATTTGTAAATAAAATCCACATACTATGCATTTTAATTAATATTTTAGGTAAAGACTTTTGGAAATGGCAAACAATTAATCCGAATGGTTACAAAATAATCGACACAACAAGTATGAATGGTAAAAAAGATAGTCATTAAGTATATTATACAACAGTAAAAATATATTACCTTTAATCTGATGATCAGAGTAGTATGATTTTTTTTCTGTTTGTCCATTCTAATAAACATTTATCACTTTTAAATGCTACTAAACAGCAGTAAAACAGGTTAGAAAATTCTTCTGGTAAAGATGGAATGGTCCTCATAGTTTTAAGCCATTCAATAATCCTAGAAGACTTTAAAGTATAATTTTTTAGTAATGAATAAGAATAATAAACTTAATACATTATTTTTACTTGATTTGTGTTCTTAGAAAATGTTGCTAAAGCAAGAGGGAAGACTAAATAATTTAGTTTCTTGTCATTAGTGGAACTAATACTGTCATAACCCGATAATGTTACAATAAGATTAATGAAAATTGAACACAATACACAAAATGAATTCTGAAAAAAAATCAATAACATTTTTTTGTTAAATTGGATACTTATATGACATATAAAAATATATGATTTCATAGAATAGATAATATATAAATATAAAATAATAACAATATACTAATTATAATATATAACTTGTACAACAATAAATGTATAAATAAATATTAAAAGTAAATAATTTTTTTACATAAAAATGAATTGCTCAAATTATAAATAATATGTATCAAAATTTAAATAATAATAATATTAGGTATATAGTATTCCAAAAGTGAAGACACCGCATGCTAAACCTCTTAATAATATTATTATATTGTCACAACGTATCCATATTAAAATACCTATTATATTTTATCTAATTTAAGTTCATGTATAACCGTCATTTGATTTGGCGAAACATTAGTGATATCAAGACGGTAGCGTTAGGTGGATATCTATACCACTGTTTAAGAACCACCCAATGTTTCCACTTTTGGAACATAATATAGGTAGGTATGTATTGGATGATTTTTTTGATTTTTAATATTTTTAATGGTAGAAATTAAATTGTTAAAAAGTTATAATACATTATTAGTGTTAATAAATGTATGAATAAATAATCAATACAAACTATAAATAAATACATTATACAAACATTTGTAAAGGAATATGTTTTTTTTGTGAAACCAGCTAGATAAATCATGCAATTCGCAATAAACTGGTGATGATACGGAACAAAAATATTTAGTTTAAAGACTTCAATAATTCTGTCATATAAAACATTGTTTTCTCTAAAAACAAAAATATAAATTTTAAAATACAAATATCATTATAGTAATTAAAGTAATAATTTACTTGGAAAATTGATTACACGCTTGAATACATTCATTAAATCCATCAAGTGAAGCAGTACTAGAAACAAAATTCTGTGCACAACTAAGGTATACAAATTTTAGGAGCATTGATTCTTGAACAGGATAGGGTTTTAAGTTTTTTAACACTTCTATAGGCATTGATAGGGAACAATCAATAAATGCATAAAGTATTTCCTAAAATTAATTAAAATTAATATTTAAATTAAAATGTATGAATATATAAACAGACCTTATTTTCCAAATGTATTGTACACCATATATTTGCTAAAATATTGCAAATAAAATTTACATTTTCCATATGTGCTTCAGGACTTTGTAATATTTGTTTGCATTCAGATAAAATATAACATAGTAAATCAATATCTGCAAAGTATACAAATATATACACTATATATTATTTTTGAACAAAAATTTATTTTTAATTTTAATAATAATTGTACCTATATTACTACTTGTACATGATTTTTTGATGATTTTATTCAAAACATCATTTACAACATCTGTCACAAACTTTTTTTGTAAATTGTGGTAGATAATATTAGAAACTTTAACTAAAGTTTTTAACAGTAGTTTTATTTGATTACTCTGAAAAAAAAATCAATTTAATAATAAATAAAAAATATTTATCTTATCATTTTACATCAAAATTTGTATGATGTTCGTAACACTTGAATAAAAGTCGAAACGCTGAAGTGGATCTTGTTGATTGCTTGGCAATTAATATAACTGATTCTTTCCAAAGTTTATTTTGAGGGCCTTCTGTTATATATTTCTCTAAGAAACCCCAATCAAATGGGTACATTGTTTTATCAGTATTATTAATAACAGATAAGCAAATCTCTTTGATATCGTCATCGGCATTTAATATTTTTTTTCGTTTTGGAACAATAAATGACATCAATCCCCGAGCAATGCTATAACTGGAAAGATGTTTTAAATTTTTTGGTTCATCTGTAATTAAATAATAAATAAATGACACACAAAATAATCATAATTCATTATAATACGTACGGTCAGATGGAACTCTGGGTGTGACATTTTTTTCCAATTCTTGACTAAGCCAAACTGATAACATTAATTTAGCTTCGTTAATAAAATTGCTGTTAATATTTTGTAGGAATTTCACCCAACATTCACCTGAAATTGAAAAAAAATATATAGGTAAATAATTATTTAAAAAATATTAATGTACATTTTTAACCTGGTATAGGTCCATTAAATAAATCAATTTTTTCTAAATCCTCCATCTGAGTTACAATTGTTGAAAAACTTTGGTATTTTTCTGGTAAAACGTGAAGAGGCATGTTTTCTAAATGAATGTTCGATAATGACCTAGGACGTTTTATTAAAATTTATAAATATTTAAATGTTATGATATATGAACTTACCTAAGAGCACATTTAACAGTATTATCATTTGGATGTACCATCATTCGCCATAACTTTTGGCAATATTCATGGCTTTTGGCAGTATCTGTTGTTTGGTTAGTAGATATGGCCAGTAAATTACAATAGCTATTAATAATTATGAATTCAAAGTTATTATTAAGTAAATAAATATATATTTATTTATTTATACATTTTCAACGCCTTAAGCCTTAATGTACAGTTATCAAAAATAAGATTATAATACTTATTAGTTATTACTAATATAAACTAACAATATGTAGGTATAAGTTAGAGAGTTCTAAAAATATCCACTTTCTTAAGTTTATTTACAATACATTTAACATATATTAATGGCGTGGAATTTGTTTTTAAAAGTTAATGGATGTCTAGAAGTATAAATTGGAATTATTATGAAAAGTATATATAATAGTTCATGAGAGTTTATTTAGTTGTTTATTATAATTAATTTAAATATAAAATTAACATTACATTACATTCAAGATGTCTGTCCGACAAAGATTTTAAATGAATTGTTACCACAGCAGAAATATATCAATCTAATAAATATTGTATAAACATTTTATAAAAGGCGATTGATGTGGATCACAAATTATGGATGCATATTCAATAATTGGACGTACAAGTGAAGTGTATAATGTTACTGCATTAATATTTAAAAAATCGGCTGTATTACGATTAAAGCCTAGAGATTTCAATGTTTCGCCACATATATAATTTAAATAATTATTTAGTAATACAACAAATAACATACAACAATTTTAGACATAGGTGTCTAATATTAGAAACTGATTTAATAGGAATAGAATTTATATTATACCATTAATTATTCAAATATTGGATAATAGATCGGGAGCAGTGGAAAGTAATAGAATTACATTTATTTACATTAATATTTAGATTATTACCTATTATTACATCACTGAGCATCAGAAAAATATTTATCGCTTTATACAGTTTTAAATCATCTATTAATAATAAAAATTGCACAAAAGAAAACATTGTATAACATTGTTAATGAATATATTGAAAATCCAGGAGGGTAGATGACTTCTTGAGGTACACCTAAAGTAACTTTAATTGGTGAGGATATGTGGTTTTTTAACTATTTATGCAAGTGATGTAAAATAAGAGTAGCTATGTTAATAAACGGTCAGACACCCTAAAATGTTTTAATTATAAAATAATAAAATATGATTTACTCAACCATAAGATTTTTATAGATCTGTGTAAATAACTTCCTACTTGTGAAACTAACTCAATGGAATCTACCAAAAAGGATTCATAAGTAACCAAATTAGTTATTATAGATAGAAAGAAGGCATAAAACCATGTTGTTCATTGATGAAGCTATTTTTTGACAAAATGATAAGTTTGGAACAATTATTTTTTTGAATAGCTTAAAATGGAGTTCAATCTATCTATAATTTAAAATATTAAATCTATTACCAACTTTAAAAATTGATTGAATATAACTAGATTTCCAAATCACGGTTAAAGTATATGCATCTATTGATAATTTAAATAGATGCAAAGGGGTAGTTAAAAAATACCAACAATTAAACTTAATATTATAGGAGGCACACTATCTGGACTAAGAATGGTTTTAGGTTTGAGTTGGTCTTCAAAAATATCAGCAATGCATAAATTAATAAAATTTAAATCAACTAAATTGTTTACATAAGAAGTGTTAGAAAACTGGTTTGGATTTTTAGGCCTGTAAATAGACTTGAAAAATGTAAAAAGATTAATCATTTTTTGGCTTTTAACTGTAGAAGACATGTTATTAAGGGTTATTATTTGGAGGACTAAATTCTCATATTTCCTGGATCAAATATTATATAATATATTATTATATAGATAATACTATACCTTGGTATAACAGAAGGATGGTAAATATCACATGTACTTTTATCAACAATTTTTAGTAGAGCCTCTGGATTCATATATCTATTAAAACACAAATCAACTAAAGATTCTAATGTCAGTTTCATTGGCAAATACATAGAATGTTTTATGTAAACTCCAAGCATTTGTTTTAAAACAGCCACCAAATCAGAATTAGGACTAAAACATAAAATAAAATTATTATCCATGTTCTTACTTTAATTTAGATGGTATTTTTACTTAGATTTAACCATTTTCTTTATAGTATATAATTTTACAACATTCCATTGCCATCCTGGTTTATCTTTTGATAAACAATATAATAGGAATCTATATGATCTCACTTCTGTTACCCATAAGTCATAATACATATCAATACTTAATATATTAAGGGCTTCTTCACTGCTATTTTCAAAACGTTTTATCAAACTAATGATCAATGATACATTTTCCTATAATATATATATAAAAAAAGAAAAATATTTATATATTATATATTTATAATCTGTTCAAAAAGTGAAGACTTCAGGTAACAACAAATTTTGTCAGACAGCGCATAGTCTCTACCAAATCGCTACCTGACTTGACATAATCATAATATCTCTAGTGCTCTCGGCTATCAACCTTCAAACCAAATGACAGCTAATAGACTAGTAATACCTGTATACTGGGTCTGTTATTATTGATGTTTTGCTGGTATCTTCACTTTTAGAACAAAGTGTAGGCAGTAACTTTAATTATATTACAATACAATTTTTTTACTCCTATGTTGTTATTTAAAAAAAATGCTTATAAATATATACAGAACTATGTACAAATACTAATATAGTAAGGTATACTAATAAATTTTTTTATTATTTTGACACCATTTAAATTCTACTCAAAATAATCACATTAAAAAAATGTGTTTTAAACATCTTAAAACTATCAGAATCATTCGTAAAAGTTTTCTAATGAGTTATCATTGTTCAACCTCTAAATAATCATACTATAATAGCTTATGTTGAGTATATTTATATACTGTGTAAAAGATAATATGCTAGTTCTGTGCATCATCACTGAAGGTAGTAGTAACCTATAATATTCCAAACTTGCATCGAGTTATAATAATTATAAAAACTTTAGCCATCGGTCACCAAATAGCAAATACATATTATCACACATAAAAAACATTAAATGTTTAATATATTTGATATATTGCTGTTACATACAATTATTTTTATGGGTTCATAATAACATTATAATAAATTATGAAAATATGTTATAAGTAGGTATACAATTTAATGAATATTAAAATACGTACATATTTACTAGTAATGAAACTTTTAATTATTTTACATAATTCAAACTAAAACCAATAGTTGTTAATTATTCTTTTAATAAGGGGCCTCTTATTTTGGTCAAAAACTACTCATTCTAATTCCAACTGTCCGATACGGTGCATACTCTGATAACAATTTTAAAAACGTAAATAGATTATTTTATATTATTTACTCAAGAGAATGATCGATCCACATTTTTCATTTTTATATTTTATACTATAATTAAGACCATTTGAAGTTTCCAAAATTGTTATTATTTTGAATATAAATGTCTAATTTTTAAAAAAGTGTCTTGATCATTCATTGTAAATAGTATGGAAAATTTTTTAAATTAAAATTAATGTATTCATTACGACATTTTGATGGAATTAGAATCGTCTATTTAAATGAAAAATACACATATTTTCATGGTTGTAAAATAGATTACTCACATTGTATGTAATGGCTCCCTATATACTTTTGATATGTGCTACTAACACTAATAATCACATACAACTTACATAAGCACAAAGTTGTACAATGAAAGAATAATAAATAGCTTAAATAATACTTCTTAGAATCGTGTGGTGTGGAGGTTCCTTAACACCATCTACAATATAGGAACATTATCATTATAAAAATACTCTTAATAATGTATATGTTCTATACTCTATCCAAACAAGATGGCGAAGGGTGGTGAACCCGTTTTCATCAAGTGGCGTGTACTTTCAATCAAACATCACTTGGTTCAACAAAAATACATCACCAGCACTCGTGGTCATCACCTACCAAATCGAATGATGATTATACAGAGTGTATTTATTATTAATTACCCCAATTATTTACGATATGTTATAAACATCATTTGTTGTATAGATATCAGTAGTGGTCAAGTGGGTTTGAAAATTTATGTGAAGTAAAATTTAATATGGGCACATCGCGATTTTCAAACCTTTATGTATATACAATATACATCATTATAAATGTAACTAATTGTTTTTGTGACCTATAGGAAAACCAAAAATAGAAGCAAAATATACAAAAATATTGATTACTTTAAGGGTTAGCCTCCTAAGTTGCACTTTTTACTGAGAAAAACAATTTGTTGGGTATCCATTAAAAATTATTCATGACCGAAAAGTGTCTGTATAATAGCAATGCTGGAAAATATTTCTGTAAACAATATAATACCCAACCATTGCATCTTGTCCATTTTATTTTATTTATTAGTTTTTATAAGTTATAATTTTTATTTATTTCATCTATTCTAATATATTAAAATAAAATTAAACATCTAAACATAAAAAAACTAACCTGTATACACGCTGCTGTAGGTATGACTTTTATTAAATCATATCGATTGAAACAGTTTGATTCTAGATCCATAGCATATGCAATTATTGGCAACAAAATTGTTTTATTTAATAATTTCAACACAATTTGTTGTTGAGAGTGATCACATATTTTACTCAAATAAAGACCAGCCATATAAAAATTAAACAGAGTATCATTTAATAAATCACTGGTGTGATTAATTTCAGATAACCATTTTAAGATGAACTGTTTATCAGTGAATTCTAAACATAGTCTGAAAAATCAAAAAGGCACTAGTAATATAACTAATTTGTATTTATTGATATAAGATACATAGTGGTTGAATTGGAAGGGGATAGAGTTACCATTATTTTATTTCATATGTCATAGTACCTACTTTATTTATCAAAAAACAACATTCATTGTGGTCCATATCAGCGGCGTATTTACGGGATGATTTGGGGGATAGATCCCCCCTTGCACTTCGGCTTATACATATATATATTATCTTATATATATATATATATTATACTATACTTACATATATGATGTATAAATACATATATGGTGTAACTACCAATTTATTATTTTTTCAAGGGGGAAATAAGTAATACATTTTGCCAACAAATAAAGGTGTATATAAATGAGTTACTATTACAAATTTCATATAGATTTCCCACCGAAAATATTGTAAGCAGTTACATATTTTATTTATTTTTATAGTAAATCTAAAATGCTTGAAAGTTAAATTTTTTTGAAAAACAAAATCTTGATTATTTAGAAACATTTAAATTCAGGCAGAATTATATAAGTATATATATATATATAAAAAAAAATTAAAAATATAATTATAATTATAATATTAACCTTGATTTATTCACCTTGAAAAGTTGAGAAAATAAGGTATAAATGCAGTTTAACTACCTACCAAATGATTTATTTGCTTTTTAGATTCTGAGCGGAGCAAGGAAGCTATTGATTTTACAATGATGTTCATTTTTTTCTCAGTTAGCAAATTTTAGATCAGAAGGAGTTTTGGAGTGTGTAAGCTAACAATAGAAAATTGGTTCTAGATGGTATTTTGAGCATGACATTTTTTCCAATATATATTTATACAGTGTACATACTTAGTATACAAATTTTCATGGTGGGGAGTTAAATACATAGGCAATCAAGGGAGGATAATTGAGAAATAAAGGGTTAACTCCTATTCAAAATCAATTGTATACTCCTCAAATAATGATAAAAACTTAAAGCAGGTCGATCGCCATGTATCCTTCACTGTAGGAAATATTAGATGATAAAACTCAATAATATACAGTATTGATCGCGGACGAAGGCAATTTTTATTTATGAGATTTTTTTAGTGTGCAATCAATGGTTTTAATGAGTACATCAGGATGTTTAATTTTTAGAGAATGATTGCACTTAAATAAAAACTAATGTTCGCACGTGAACAAATCGAATAATATTTTACATACTTAATAACATACACAAACAACAATCATAATACAATATACAAATATCAAACATATAACCTGAAGGCAATTATGCTATCTTATATTATGAAGGCTACAATGAAAATTTAATTTCTGGAATTGTTCAAAACCCGTTATCGACACGGTCGCGGGTGTGAATGTAGTAGGTACCTATAAAAATTTTGCAAAAATTCAAATAATACAGTTATTATTCCCCCCTTGGTATTATTCCCTTGTATACATACTTATATAGTGTATATGTTATACCAAATTCTTGAAATCAGCAGAAAAATTGCCAATTTCATGAAAAAAAGCAATATTGTTGCCGAATACATGAAATCGGCAAAGCCCTTTTCTTTATAAAAAAACATATACATACTTATACAATGTATACATATTTATATGATATATACATACATATACAGTGTAACTACCTATTTTTTTTCGGAGAAGAAGGCAAGTGGGTTTCAGTTTTTATTTAATGCCAAAATAATAATAATAAAATAGTCGATAATTTATCAATTTTCCAAAAAAAAATTACACCACTCAGAATTGTATTTATTTAATCTTCTAATGAAATGATTTATTATAACTTTCAAATCTAAAATAATAATACTACATAATTCTGTACCAAAAGGACTCCTACAGTATAGGCGGTTGGCCCCAAAATAGCGAACAGCTTGCCCTACACTACTACCCAGAGGAATTTGTTTGTACTGTATTTACGTGTATTGATATGCAATTAGGAAAATCGTAAATATAGGTATATAATAACAAATATAAATTATTACACTAATTTTAGTGGTATTTGCCAGGCAGATAAGCAGATAAAATAAATATTAACGCACGCGTATTTAAATACATGTAGGTACAATTATATAATACATATAATTTATATTCACCCGATATATAAAAAACAACTGCTTTTAAAAACGGAATCGTCACCCTGCTGCAATACCGCTGGTGGTAAACAATGGCCGATCTGCTCCGATATTGATGGTATCAATTATATAATTGAAAAATTCTCACTCGGCCGCCACAGGAATATACGACCGGCGATCATAACACACGGACTACGATGATCGGCACTTGAATATGCCGATAAAAATGCACGTACATACAAAATAACGCCCACATGTTATAAAATCGCTCAAAGCGAATGGTCGTCGGTAAACACTGGACGCAAAACCGATTTATTAACGGCACAAAATACTTCGTGGCCCGGTCGGACATGCAGATGGAAAAGAGTTCACTGCAACATATATGACCTGTCGACGTTCGACCAAACGACTAACTCAACGGACTCACCGATTTGTCCGCGAAAAGTTCATTTCTATAATACTAACGCCGATAATATGAAGACAGGTAAAAAGTTTGAAAATGTCCAATAATTAAAATAATTACCAGCTCACGGCTTATATTTTTTACACTGTCCAAAGATCAAAAGGATGATTGACATCCTCAACTTACATTGGATATCCTACCCGACATGCAAAATGCTTCCCTGCCTATTTTATTGAAACCTAAATTAACCTAAAAAATTATATGTTTTAAACAATTTAGTGTTTGAATTTTGCAAAAACACTTGGATTTCAATGTTTTCAAGCAATAGTACTTTTGAATTTAACTGTCTAAGCGTATGACCTGGCCCGGTTTACAGGTGCAACTAAAATAAATATACCATATTTAATATGGTCTCTTGAAGCAAATCAATGTATATTTTCAAATTAATCTGACCAAATGTGGTTTGGTTCCATAGTTTCAGACGAAATAAAAATAATAGTACAATTAATGGTGACGTATATATGGAAGTATTTGAATAAAAAGTAGAAATTACATATTATAATTTATTGTTTAGTTAATCGATTTTTGATACAAATATGCAGAGTAAAATTAATTCTTTCATATAATACCAAAATACTTCAAAGTACTAGAACATTAAAACTAAGTGTTCACACAAAATTCTAATAACACCATTGTTAACATAAGATTTTAAATAGGTTTAAAAAAAAAAAGTGAATAAATCACGCGGTAGCTAAATTGTCTTTATTTCGAAAATAGAGAAATCTATTTTTGTTACAGGTACCTATCTCTGCAATTTTTTTCCAAATCAACCATGCTAGATATACATAAATGCAATGACTACCTTACCTTGTAAGCGAGTATGATGTTATTAAAAATGAATCGGTTGTTAAAAATGATGATAAATTATGATTTTGTGTACATGATCTAAATATTATCACTGAAAAATATTAAAATTTATGTTAAAACATTATAATGAAATATAAAATTAAAACAAGCTTACAATCAGAATTAACAGTCGATATAAACAAATTAATTGTGTAATCATCAATTACTTTTGTACGATTCCATTGTAAAATCCCTGCCATAACAGTTTGAGCAATTATTTTATGGCATCCATAATTTTGAATTATTTTCAAGCCTAAAAATAAAAATTAATAAGAAAAAAGTATTTTGAAGAAAATTAAAAATTAATTAAGGTATTACTAAAGTTAATAATTTTTAACACAAATTTTGAAGAACACAAACTCAAAGTTTTGGTAATACATAATAATACAATGTCAGAAGCACATGGACATATTATTAAAAGATTGTTCAAGCGTTGTAACATATGAGTGGGATCATAACCAAATGATATAAGTTGAATTGATGTTTGCATAATACACAAACATAAATTATATTTTGTTTCATGTAGTGTATCACGGATATTATCACAAAATTCTTCCAAAAAATTGCATAAAAAAAGAATGTCGTCCAAATTATCAACCTGCAATATATTATAATGTAATAATAATTATTTAAAAAATATATTTATAATATATATGTTACCTGTAGCCAAGAATAAATTTCAAATAATAAATCATAATTTGATGCACAGCAGAGTACATCAACAAAAAGTTTTATAAATGATATACGATAATTAGATGGTGTTTGGGACAAAAAAATACATTTAAATAGACGTTTAGTGACATTCAACCACCTTTTAATAAACCTGAAACATTTAATTACATTATATCTAATCTATTATAGTTAAATAAATATATGTTTCAGTAAAATCATTCTTACTTATGGTTATCAAAATGTGTATTTATTTTCATGTGAAATAAAATAGTATGCCATTCATTAAGATTTTCATCCATTATTTTTATTAAAAGGTCAACCAGAGTGTTAATGTATTCATTATTAATATTTTCATCGTTTTTCACCCAGAAAACTATTAGTTCAAATATTTCTTGTATGAATCCTGTTTTACACTTGACTTGTGAGTTTAAGACAACTAACCAGTCTATTAATAATTGATTTTGATAATTATTAGTTGTCATAAAATCACACAGAGCTCGAAATGTGGTAGTGCAGATTATTGGATTATGATGACAACAATACTCTTGAAGAAGTAACATTTCAGGAATCTAAAACAAAAATAATTATTATGAAATTAGCCTTAAAATAATTTTAAGTTAATTTTTGGATTTAAAATAGGTATTAATCTTATTTTCAAATTTTTTTTAACCAATAATTATATAATATACATAATAATATAAATTATCATATACTGGCTAACAGGCACATAGCCAGGACTTTTTTTTTTAAATAAAGCCAAATTTCTATGGTTTTTTTTTTTTTTGTTAATGAGCAAAAAAAATTTGTTCAGTAGGGGATGGAAGCATATAGCGCGATTCACACTTGTTTGTGCCTGACCTGCACGGAAATGACGTAGTTGATTCACATTGGACTGGTAACAATTGACACTGGCACATATTCATTACCGAGTAGTTGTATATTTACGTTAATGTGTCATTGTGTTCGTTTATATATTATTATATTGTTATAATATTTATAAGTTTCAAATTTGCAAATAGGAGTATAAGCACCAATTTTTGTTTTTAACTGGCACTAGAATTCTGAAAAAAACTACAGTTAGGCATACCTAGTTTAACTATAGATAATTATAAAATTAAAATAATATGTAGAATATAATAAATTTCATGCATAATCAAATTGATAAAAATAATTGTCAGTCGGCCACCATATTTATATTCACACTATACCGACAACCACCGACACGACACATAATGTTACCGGAAAAACATTCTTGTTGAGAATGTTGGAACGTGTCAGTGGTTGTCATTACATATAGATGGAAATTGCCTCATTACATAATATAGTAACTATACCTTATCTCATGAAAGAAAGGTAGCGTTTCGCGCATGTTAGACTGTGCCACAAATTGCTGCCGGCCCGTCAATCCGTTGCGTAGTTACACCTGATCCGAGTGTGGAAGAAGTACTAGGCGAGGTGCGGCGTGGGGATGCGCTAGTCCCACCGGTTTTCGTCAAGACCCACTACCTTTCTTTCATGAGACAAGGTATAAGTTTCATTATGCCATTATATGTTGTGCTTTGCCGGACAAGTGTGAATTGCGCTTTACACTCGGATATTAATTTAATTAAAAAAAATTCTTTCAATAAAAATATTTTTAAAAATATATATTATAAGAAAACACATACTATGTGAAAATGTCAAATATTTAAACCCCTTTTCTTCCAGATTTCCTTGACTTTCCAGTTGTTTTTCCTAATGCATTTATCAAAAATGTAGAATCAGAAAACAATAAAACTACCTGATCACATTTTCTACAGGGAAATTGGTAAATACACCTTACATATGTAGCAATTGGATCATAGATATGTGCAAGAGTGTATCTAATTCACCTATAACTTATTATCGATTTGTATATAATGTATTTAATGGGCTTAATATGGACAAAATAAATAGGTAAATACTTAAATTGATTATACATTTGTTATTCAAACAATTATCACATTCATGTTTTTTTATTAAAAAAAAATCACAATATCAAAGATTTTTTCATACTACCATTGACAATCATCCACAATCCTTGAAAAATTAACTACCTATAGGTGTCTATTTTAAAGGCAAATTTTCAAATATAAGAACTAAATCTTGTGATCTCACCGATATTTATGTGACATTGTGATATTACTTATTACTCTAATATTGACTTATTAAATATTAAAGGACCAGTTAGAATTTTCATTGCATTGGACACATAATCCTAAGCACGCCTATACCTATGGATTGGATCACCGATCAAGTTTTCTAGCTAAAAGTTTTGTCTAGAAGAAATAAAAAAAAATAAACGTGAAACAACTAACTCTATCAATTCGCTCAAAATCTAGTCACATTATAAGTTAGTTATACCTAAATATTTATATTTATTTTTGCAGCAGATAAGTATAAGTTAGGTACATTATATTGAAATTTCAATAACAAATAGCCTAGTTCAAGACTTAAAAAAAAGAGGCCAACTTCCTAGGCCCCTCTCTTAACTATGTGCCTGCTAGATAAAACATTATAAATAAAAAATAAAATAAATAAATAATTACATTTGTCATATCAGTACGGGTTCCTTTGATTTTAGACTTAATAATATTGATCAAATTGTCTGTTGCCTAAAAATGAATACATTTTTTATTACAATATAATTTTAATAAAAATAATAATCAAGTTATATTATTAAAAAAATTACAGAAGCAACTAAGATAGTATTTCCAGAATCTATTTTTCGTTTGATATCTGTTAGAGAGTCCATCGCAATAAGTTTTCCGAACGTTATAAAATATAAATTTACAACAATTTTAAAACAACGTTACATCATGAAATTCAAAATAATAATAAATATAACGCATTTACTAAAATACCTAATATTTATAGTAAAACATGAAAATTGAAATATTTATAACAGATTGAAAACGTGTGTTCCCTTCCGCTAGCAATTTTTGATAAGAGATCCCAGGGGTACCCATGACAAAATAGATACACATACAAATTTAATGCAATATGTGCGCCGTGTGATCGCAGGCCATATCAATATACATGTGTGTAAGAGTGTCCACGGTATAAAAGGCGTAATAATAATACAGCAATAACTAAATAAACATAATACACATGAATAAAACACGCTGCGCGAAAATAATCGGAGACTGCTGTGCTGTCATCCAATTATATTATGATCGGATAATATATAGTAATTTATAATCAATGGTTATATGTGTTCAATGTTCATGGTTATAACATAAAAGTACCCGGGTAGAAATTTGAGTGTCTGTGCATATTATCTCTCTGGACCGTCCCGACGGGAGTTGTCGACCGAAAATGGGAACGGCCCACATTTTCTTTTCCGTGCCAGTATTGGACCCGGCAGTAGACCGTGTCAATATCGAGTTAAAAAAAAAAATCTTGACATTTCGTTGTTTTGATTGTTATTCTTCGTGTTTTATGTTTATTGACTACTTTCCCGACGTATATTTAAAAATTTTTTTTTTTTTTTTTGCTGTAAATTTTGCAACAATACTTAATTCTGGCGACTGGATTTGACGAACCTTTGATCATTGATTACTTCACAATAATTCTTGTACTCACGCTAAACCGACCGGGCTACGCTTCAGTGATTTCAAACGTTGTCGGAATTATGGGTAGATACATATAAATGCTCGAGCAATGGTATATGATTACGAGCACGACAAAGTTGGGGAAACTTTTTGAATCGCTGCAGTGCATTCAATAACATATAAAACAGGCTCGGACCGGTGGTAAAATGCGTTGTACATCAAGGTATATAATAACATACTAAAAGTCACTTTTTTGGGTAGTCCAAAATCGAATTTCGGATTGCTCATAACTCAAGGGGTAGTGGACCTAGCGTCTCGCGGTTTTGTCTACCCCTTTAGCTTAAAGCTTCTGTACATTGGTACCCATTAGAAGGGCAGGGGAGGAACATAGCTCCTTTTGGAGAATATAAAAAAAAGTGACTTTTAGTATGTTATATACCGCAGTGTATAATACACTTTGACATTAGTCCAAGTCCGATCTGACTGTTTTTGAATTCGCAGTGACAATTAATAAAAAAATATTTCCCCTCTATATACCTATAATCAATGATAGTACGTACTAGTGCTGAATATTCTTTTGACTAATCCATAATCCGGATTACTGATTAAATTCGTCAATCCGAATTTCGAATCCAATCCGCCAATCCGGAATGCAAATATAATCCGGACTGTGGGAATAATCCGTCAATCCGGATAGTAAATTTAATCAGGATTTCGGATCCAATCCGTCAACATAATAATCAACTTATAGGAAAGTTTAATACAAATAAAATGGTCAACGTGCATTTCAATCGTGGTTGTTTTTATAATTTGTTTGTTTTACGCGTATTTTATAAAAGTTGTAAAATATTTTCCAGATTCGACGTGTAATCCGTTAATCCGGATTGCTGTTGTAATCCAGATTGTAATTGCAATCCGGATTAAACGGTTTATAGGATATTTATCAATCCGGATCGATCCGGATTAGGTTCTCAACATTAGTACCTACGTACGTATTTAGTATATTACGCATTGCCACCGCGGCGGTGAAATTGGTCAAGCAATATTATTATTCGGTGAGCCCGAACCTAACCCTGCAGGAATTGAAGTTTCTGGAACTTTCCAACACCCAGTCACCGCGGACGATGCATGGAACATGACGTGCAGTTTCTGTTGGTACGTGTGACGTGTTTTCGGACATCCACTCATCGTTGTATTGCGTTGTTTGCGTTGTTGTGGTGTTACATACATCGTTTTACTGTCAGATTTATTAATAATCGTCACTTTTGCCGTTCATGTCGATAATAATTGCGAGCACATATCGGGGACACAAATTCGTCGACGACATCAACCGTCGAGTTACATCGGCACGGCACAAACGTCGAACTATCGGATCCTGGCGTCGTCGGCCGGATATTGAAGGTCGCCATCACCGTCGGACGAAATAACCGTAAGGTATAGTATTTTCTTTTTTTGGTTTTTTTGTTTTCTCGATAAACCCGTAAGGGAACAAGTTAGAGAATGCCCACTCTGCGAACAAGCTAAATTTCCGGTTTCAATATAGGTAGGTACATAATATTTTTTAGTTATTCGTTTTATAAAAGCAATAAATTAATTTCATAAACGTTTTTAAAAGAATTTGTTTTATTTATCACATTTTACAAATAATAAAATTAAATCACAAGTCTAACATGAATATAGCACTATACTATACTGTTGTATATTAGGCAAATAGGCCGATTGATGTGGAAAACGGATAGGTACTTTGTACTGTCTATTGTTTTATTTTCATATCGCGGACACTTTGTACGATCGAAATTTATTCATAATTATTTATATATATTTTATAATGTATCATGTTTCCATTGTGCAATCCGCCTGTTTAAAATTATAGATTTACAATTAGTGAATCTATAGATTTTCAAAAATCCAAATACTTATTCCTTCCCATTTTTACACACACTGTGTTATCTGTATTATTACTATTACTATCACTTAATACTATTTTAATGTAATATATATAATTTTATTTTTATTTTGTCATATTTGTAATTTCGGGTTGGAACTCCAGATATACCTAAAAAAAATCTGGATGCTATTAGAATTAGAACTTTATTTTTACTATCTTTTGGTTTGCCAAATAAATCGTGAACATCATCGGCACAACCCGGTCCGGCGAGTTTTATGAGTATTTTGTGATACAGTGTCCGTGAACCGATACACGCATACTTATTTACTATTACTATACAAGTATAGATTATAATCACAAATTGTTATCTGTATTTTAACGGCGTTTTGTATTTAAGGGGGTTCGAGTCGGTCATTTTCTAAGGAGTATTATATAGGCAATTTATCGTACATGATAAAATTTTAAATTCAGAATTTAATGCTGTTAGAGAGGTCATTGAAGTTAATAAAGCTAATAATAAATTAATAAATACACTCCCTGGGCTTGTATCTATATCCGTTTAGGTTAAATATGAATTGTAAGTGTGAAAATAATGAAAATAAGACCGTATACTAAATCACTTTTTGAACAGAAAGTTGCTTTCACTGTGACAAAATTGTGAGACTTTGGCTAGTCCAATTTTAATTCTGAAAAAAGCATAAGATTCATTGACATATTTTCTAGGTTTTAATGGAGGCGTTTTTCGAAATATGAATTTTCGCTTTAGATATACACAAGTGAACAATTTTTAAAATATGGAAATTTTGTTTAATCATACCGAAATCTAAAATTCATATTTCGAAGAACGCCTGGATTAATACGTAGAAAAGATATAAAAAAATATTATGCTTTTTACAGAATTAAAATCGGATCAGCCAAAGTCGCGCAATTTTGTCACAGCGAAAGGTCTAAGAACGATATTTTTTTGACCGACTCGAACCACCTTAATGCGGATTAACGACTATACATGTAAACGTAGTAATAGAGTAGTAATATTTATTGACTATTGTCATACCGCGTTATTTTGAGTAACGCTGTATAATTCAAACCTGCGCGTGGTGGACGAGATTTCGTCTAACTACCCTACACTCTTAATGTGCGGCGAGTATACACAATTTTCCTTATTACTATAATATTCTGTATTTTTTTGGATATCCAGAATCCAACAACGTTTGCGTAGCCTATAGTGCATATGTATACACAATATTGATTTTTACATGACAGACTGAGAATTTTACCTGTCAATAATTTGACATTATTTTGATAAGGTTTTAGGCAACTAGAACCAATACACTTTCGTTAACATACGTAGGTAACAAACTCCGATAACCACACTCGACTCGATTCAGGAGTGGCGTTACGAATTGCGGGGACCCAAGTAAATTCATTTTTCGGACCCTTAAATTTTGTTTAACTTTGTTTTGTTAGGCAAGTAGATATACCTTAAATAATATTGTGATATGCGTAAAAAGTTATAAATCAAAATATTGGTCTTTTTTTTAAATAATAGGTAAGTATCTACTCGTATATATGTTTAAAATTTAATATTCATTTTCCAAAAAATATCATATTTGGACTTATCCCTTTTTGCCCAAACACCATAGAATTACTAAGAACTAAGAAGCAAAAATGTGCTACTAAATATACAAGTATAATTAAAAAATTTATTGCGATTTTGTATAAATAATATAATGCATTTATGTATATCAAAAGTTTTTTTTCTTTCCTTTAATTTTTAATTTAATATTTATTACCGGTTTCAGAAAACACTTATCACAAATATCTTAATAATAAATATGCAAAATACTTAAGAAAAAGTATTTCAAAACTGTCCATTTTGATTGAATAATATGTCAACTGTCTAGTGGATTTACGTCACTCCGATTTTAATGCATGTACAATTATATAGATTTATTAATTATATAATAATAATAGATTTATTATAGAATCAATGGATTCTATAAATTGTTGAAATAAATGAATTATTCATGGGCAAGTGGGAAATCGTATACGTTCGTATGTGATCGCCGATCGGATACGTTCGCACTCACATGTTGATTTTTTAGTGGTGTAAGTACTGGTGTGAAATCTTAAGGAACTAAACGACGGAAATATAATCTAGATTTCCATCGTGCGTTCAAATCGCATAATATGATATCACTTTTATGCATAATCAGTGTACCTACCTA
Source organism: Pemphigus obesinymphae (assembly GCA_025469235.1). Classification (NCBI taxonomy): domain Eukaryota; kingdom Metazoa; phylum Arthropoda; class Insecta; order Hemiptera; family Aphididae; genus Pemphigus; species Pemphigus obesinymphae. The sequence continues at coordinate 12,404 of JAIPRL010004713.1, read as the reverse complement.
ATTTATTAATGGGTTATGAAGGAATACATTCTTTTCTTTTTTTTTTTTAACTAAATACGAGTACCTAGTACATTTGTTATTTCTGTTATATCAGTTAAAAAACTGAATGAATTATTTAAATACCTACTTATAAATTGACAATAAAGGGCCGGATTTACAGTTGTGAAGGCCCGGGGCCAAAGGATAGTGCTTCCTTTTCAGAAGCGTCTTTTTTTTTTGCGCTCCAGATTGATTAGGTACCTACCTACGTTTAATCACGTTGAAGCTTATGTCAATATTTTCAATCAGCAATATCGAGCTTTTTTACTCATAAAACTTTCGTCTTTTTTTTCTGTAAACAACATTGGTTGAATACATATGACGTGTTGAATTTTCTAAGTCTATTTATCTTAAGTACTTGTAATATATATTTTATATTTAAATAAAAATATTTAATATTTTATCAATAAAAATATTATTTTTTGAACACCGTTCGACTTTAATGAAAGTAAAACACTTTATTTACCTTTTAAATCTTTTTTTAAATTTAATAAAAAACATATCACAATCAAATTATTAGATTTGTACTTTGTTGTAAGTGTTACACGTTTATTATGTAGGTATGTTATATAAAATAGGTATAATATTAAAAAACTAAAATAAAAAATTGAAGAACTCTTTTTACATTTCCCCAAATGATAATTTTTGTACTTTTTTTTTTCGTTTTATATTTATGATCATACCTATAGGTAATAATAGATAATAAATCCAAATAATAGAGTTCGCATATGAAAAAATCGCCTAGAGTAAAAGCCGATTTATAATTAATTGTAGGTATAATATTTTACTAAAAGGACGCTACCGATGATTTTCAGCGATAAAAACATGTTTACGAAAAACTGATTTATAAAGTGATTTTAGTGTTAAATTACTCATTATTAAATCGATAGAAGACAAAATTTTGGAGTGAATCTCAATTAGAATTGTTCATTTATTGTCTTAAAAAATGTTATTAAAGCTTGAAAAAGTAAAAAAAAATTAAGTTTTTAAAACTACAATAACTTTTTTAAAATTATTTAATTAAAAAACCAAAATGGGGTTTACATCCAAATATTGTACTTTATTGATTTGATAATAGGTATTTTTATTCTAAAATTACTTTAAAACCCATTTTAATACTTGTGCGTAAATATTTTATTTATTTTATTTTATTTCATAAATACAATTACCGGACGAGCCCAAAAATATGTTTTATAATAAATATCGTCATTACACAATAATAAAAAGTGGTCGACACGGGACCAATTTGAAATTACTTAAAATTGTATTTAAATATTTTTAAATTATTATATTTTGATATTTCTAAAAAGTGCCTATACACAACCTCTTAAAAAACGAGTGTGCGTCCTCTTAAATAATGACCATAGCAACACGCACGCATCGCATGGTGTTCGACGATCTACGGTCAAATAAATGACAAATAAAAATCATAATAATACTATATACGATATACAAAAATTAATAACAAATATACCTACAAAGCCTGTGATGGGTACTGGTGTTATATTATCGTATTTACGACATAAAAATATTTTATGGAATTGTTCAAAACCTGATACCAACACACACGCCATTTTGTATGTAAATACATAAACCCAGTATATTAATAACATTTTGAACTGATATATTAATTTTTTTAATTAAATTTTTTCTAAACACACAAATACTTCAGGTGGAGGAGTTAAATTAAAATCATGAAATAAATAAATTTTTGTTTGAAAAAGTTTTTCGCCAAAATAATATTCCGCTACAATTAGAATCTTTGCAATTCTATCACAGCTGGTGAGGGCCCCAAGTGGTGGGAGCCTGTTGCCACTGGCCCCACTGGTCCCTCCTTAAATCCGGCCCTTAAAATTGTTTAAAAATAAAAATATGATATGGTAGGGTACAGTTTATATTAATAGTATCTTTACTCAGTTGTTACTTCTTTCGATATCGAAGTAAAAATTTAATAACAACTTCGGAGTAACCGTGACATTATGTACATCTAATTTTAAATTATATTGTTAAAATATTAGACAAGAAAATCATTGATATATTGTGGAGTACCTACGTTTAGATATAAAAATAAATATGGCATTTTCACACATTATTTGTGACATAAAATAATAATTTTAACTGTTTAGTTATAAATATTGTTATTTATTAGATTAAATAACATGTGTGTGTGTACCTATTTAATTATTATGTTAATTGACTATATTTTTCAAAAAGCAATGCATCAAATAATCAAATGGCAAAAACATGTTTTAATTGCGCCAAAAATATATTTTCTATTATTTTTATTTCATAAACATATTTTTATTTCGGATATTAATTTGGTTAACCTCTTTTCAAAATATCATCTTTTAGATCAGGATACTTAAATGAACGACTCTTTGTTGACTTGTGAGCAAACTTTTTTTTTTTGCGTTTCTTGTACAAACTGCTTTTTGGATGTAAATGTAGGTTTTCGCAAGTCTTGATACATGATTTTCTAGATGAAAAGCGATTTAAATTTCCACCACAACCGAAGTATATAAACTTTTTACATTTCTTGCTCCCTTGTGAATAGTCAAAATAAAATTTTACTGAATGTGCATTGCATCTATGATCGCCTTCCGATTTTGGTAAATAACAATCTTCTGTAATATATATAGATATAGATATTATGCATACATTTATGAAATTATTTTTATATATATAAGTAGATATTTGTACAGTAGCATAGATATGTATTATAATATATATATATATATTAATATTCTAGTATATATAGAAAACGTTTATGAGATGTTTATTAAATATTTTTTACAATTAAAATGCTGCTTATTATGTTGCTCGGAAAAACACGTAGATCAGTAGTATCGTTATCCCCCTAATTTTTTTTATCATTTTGAATTATGGAAATTTATTACTTTTATACTCAACTATATAGTTAAACTATTAAAATTGATACCTATATATATTATATATGTATATTCAATCAGTTAAAAAGGGATGCCAGTTTTCACATTGCCATAGCTGGTGTTCAGGGGAGTGCTCACGGGGGTGATGAGGGTGCCATATCCCCCCCCCATGATTCTTATAATGATGTTTATTTTTATTTTTATGTACAATTTTTCGACCAGAAGACATGAACCAAACTGTATATGTGACCCCATTATCTAGTAGAAAATGCCATATAGTTTGTGCTTTAAAGAAGACATTTTCCATAAACGTGGTATGAAAAACTACCGAAAAATTATGTAAAAACGGCTAAATACGATTTCGTCAAATCAAGATTTATGTATATATTCCCACCAAAGTTCCGCCCAGAATCGTTTTATCGAAACCAATGATTTATTCTATCCAATAAGCGAAATGCTTCCAGTGCTTCCACCCCTAATGATAAGCGAAGTGCATGTTTTTTTTTCTATAGATTTCAACATAAATAAAATAATAATATTTTGTTTTAATTTTTTTTTAATGTAATATAATCCCAATAAACATTTAAATATTTCTAAACATTGAAATATGAACAAAATGATAATGTTGAATTAAACATTGTTTTTTTAAAGGTTATGTTCAACATTAATTTTTAAACATTTAATATTTAAATACTCAATGAAATGTTATTCTACATTAAATTTTAAACATTAATTATATTTTACATTCATTTAATGTTTATTAAACGTTTATTCTTAAACATTCAACTATTAACGTTACATCAAATATTTATTATTAAACATTTAACTATTAACGTTACATCAAATGTTCAAGATTATAAAATGTTTATTGGGATAATATTTTATATAATAATATTCTTTAATTATATATTAATTTTACTACATTCCTAAGTATAATGAACGCAGAGAGAAATTTTATTATTAATTACCTTTTTTTTTTTTTTTTTTCTGGATAACGATTTATAAATTTTTGAGAATTTATACCCTCCTAAAATTCTGAGCATGCCACTGCTGGTGTTACTGGTGTAACACTGTAACACTCAGATAATGCAAGCAGCTATTGCTCGGTAAATAAATAAATAAACGAAAGCAGTACATTTACTCAATATTTATTATAAATGGTTAAAGGACACGTCCATTCAAGTTATGATATTAAAATTTAAAATACATTTACTCATTTGTAAATAATCATACATTCAAAATGTAAATGAAATATGAAAAAGGAAATGCTAACTATGGCTGAGTATATAGATTTTGTTTAGCTAAAATATTAATTATTTTATATTTTGAGCAGAGTAAAATTTATTCAGTAGCGGTGTTTGAATAAAATATACACGAGGAGACTATGACTTTTTGTCTAACTACTGATTATGATAATTATGATAATTATTATGGTATTTAATCAATAATGTATCCCATTTATTATTATTTTTTTTAAACAATATACCATAATATTTAATAGTTTCTTATAAATGACGTTATGCGTATAGAAATAAAATCTAAAATAATGGTCGTAGAAATTAATTACACTGCAGGCGCACTAATAGTTTAATGGACTATGGTGTATGAACGTGATAGATACTATATAGTCTTCCTGTACCCACTACATTTACTTTTACCACAGAACTGACTATTTATTTGAAATTATTCACGTGAAAAAAAAAGTTTTATTGATATTTATAAAACATATACAAGTAATTACTTATTAGTTAATTAAGTCCGGTCGACAATTAATGTTGACTTAATTATCGTTCGTAAATCGTAACATGTGTAAAAAAAAAAAAAAATTATCACGGTACGTTACGAAAAAATATTGAAAATTGAAATTTTGCAAGTCATGGCAAGCAGCGCATGTACCTAAATGTACTTAACTCCAGTGGCGACTCACGAGTAAATAAATTGGGGAGACTGAAAATTGAATATAAAAATTATGAAAAAAACATGTATTTTATTTATAATATATATAAAATATATAAGTACTTTATTTGTTTGAATAAAAACTATGATATATTATATATTATATACTATATAATTATTTATTTATTCTAATAGGTACCTATAATGACATTTTAATTTTAGAACACATATGAAATGGACAATAACTCATATGCTGAAAATTCTGAAAAAGTACAGTTATATACCAATAAGTGAAAGGGCTGAATTTCATGAGCTTTAAACCTTCGAAAAAAAGAAAATATGATGAATCCTGCCTTCAATTTGGATTTATTGCGGTTGGTACTACAGAAAATCCTGATACACAATATGTTATTTGTAATAAAATTCTCCTTAACAGTTTTTTGGCACCTGCAAAACTAAAACTACGAAACTAATCCTCTGTATTTGAAGGACAAGAAAATTAACTATTTTAAAAAACGCAAAGAAGAATATAATGTCAGTGTGTCTGCCTTATATAAATATGCAATTGAGTTACAACATTGCTAGAGCTTGTAAACCATATACGATTTTTAGAATCTTTAATTAAATCATGTATGACAGAAGTAGTTCGCTGCGTTATTGGAGAAGAGGCTGCTAACAAAATTGCAACAGTTCAATGTTTTAATAACACTACTGTATCTGAAAAAAAATTTCGGATCATATCGAAAGTGAACTCATTTTCAAGTTTAAAAGTTGTAACGTGTTTACTGTTTAACTTGAAGAAAGTATACAGACGTTGCTGGACTATCAATACTGCTTGTTTACACGAGGTATATTTTTAAAACATCTATCGAAAAAGATTTGTTGCTGTGGACTCCTTTGGAAACAAATATTACTGGTGAAGAAATTTTTAAAGTAATTGATAATTACCTACTTGATATTACATACTGACGTCAAGTTTCATCTACTCCAGTCAAGAATTTTTAAGAAAGTATATGAAGAAATGGGTAGTCATTAGTCAACATTATTCACTTCTTCTATTCACACTGAAGTTAGATGTTAGAAGTTTTAACTAGGTTGTTTGAACTGCGTGATGAGCTTAAGATTTTTCTATCAAGACAAAATATACCTACATTTACTGGTTATATTGAATTATTACATGACGAATAGTGTCTTATGAAATTAGCTTATCTTGCAAGTATACCTATTCGGTAAACTGAATGAAATTACTTAGTTTTTACAAGGAAAAGCAACGACTACACATTCATGGTTAGAAACAAAATTAAATCATTAAAAACTAAACTTCAATTTTGGATCACATGTGTAAAGGACAAGAAATTTGAATGTTTTCCTCTTTTAATGCAATTTATAAAGGAAAACGAGTTGAAATTAACATTTAACATCAGGAAAAACACAGTTGAATATATTTGGTTAATCTTAAAACATTGTTGTCAGAATACTTCCCCAATATTAATAATGACATTGATTGGATACAAAATCTTTTTGTGAACCGAAACAAATCTTTCATATTATCCGTGCTCCAATATGAAAATCTTATTTAAATCCAAAGTACATCATTCTTAAAACAAAAATGTGAATCTACATCTTTAAGTTAATTTTGGATAGAACTTAGAAACGAATACCCATCAGTGACACATAAGGCTATCCTAACTCTATTATTTTGTGACAACCTACCGTTACGAGGCTGGTTTTTCTATTTATGCATACACCAAAAATAAGTATCGAAATAGATTGAATGCCACCCCAGACATACAAATTCAGCAGTCGGATATAAAACTTTATTTTAAAACTATTATAAATAAAACAATGAAACAGTTCCATACTTCACATTAGATCTTATGTAATATTATAAATTAAATGTACGAGAATTTAATCTGTAATTGTATTATATTTATCATATGTTGTTTAAAATAAAGGCTATTAATTTTATATTATACTGTTATAGCTATTAAACTATTATTTTATTTTAACAAACGTAATACTATTATGTGAAAAGTTTGATATTAGATTTATAATTTTAACACATAATGCGTTGTAACACATCAGACATCAGTAATCATCAATAAACAACAATCATAAACAATCACAACAATCGGTAACCTTCAATTTTTCCCGACTATTGAATATTTATAGTTAATAGTTGAAAAATTAAAGTTGAGTTAGAGTTGGGGTTCCGCCAATCATAATCTACTTTCTAAGGGTGCCGTAATCGTAAAAGATTGGGAACCACTGATCTACTGCACTGTTAATACCAGTTGATAATAGTCATTATCACACAAAAAGTGTGTACCAATGTACACGAGTGTAGGTGTATGGAAAACGCTATAAGTCGCTATATTTAGTAAGCTTTATTTTATATATAAAAATCTGAGAATAGGAAGTTCGATAAATTTTTGAATTACCTATCTACTTTGTCAACCTACAACAGAAACACTTTACGTGTGAAAGACTATCTTCTAGAAAGCGAACGCCAAATCCCGCCGTAGTCGAAATATTTTTAAAATCAATTAATTAACAGTATTATTTCTCAAAAATTTGCTGGCTGTATTGTAGAGAAAACATTTTCGTTTGTATAGAAAACCGATTTAAAAATTATTGAACAAGAAAAATCAAGAAAATGAGTCCAAATTGAAAATTCAATAGAATACAAATAACAATGAATGGAAAAAGCACAAAAAAAGTGAATTTTGAATTTGGACCCATTTCCCCAACTCCCCTGCAATTTTCTTCAATAACTTTTGAACCGGTTTTCTACAAACGCAAATTTTTTTCCTACTAACCAATACAAACCACCTACAAACGATTACATATGTTTGTATTTGCATACAACATTTGGTGGGGGAGGGGGCTGGGGAAATGTACATCCTGACGGGCTGCCATTGGAAATCACGCCACTATTTTCACCCCTCTTATGATTATCATGTATAACTGCCACTGCGTGACCCCCCGAAACTCTTATACCTCTTATCTATTATAAAAATTAGACTGTCACTCGGCTGTCTACGGTCTACTCGATGGCCAATTTAACCATTACAGGTTTCACGATGTCGATCATTATTATCGAAAATTAGTACTTATATTAATATTTATTTAAATTTAAATTTTTCCATGATATCTAATCAAATATTAAAATTAAACAACAAATTATATTATTAAATTCTTGCTAAATTCTAATATGAATTGATATACGACTCGAATTTTGAAAATTTTTTACCTTTGACACTAAAAGAAGCTAAATGAGGCCAGACAATTGAAAAATAGTGCAACATATTAATTTAGGGTAGACATTTTGAAGAAATCTAATGGTAACATTATACACAGATCTGAATTCGGTTAAAAAAAAATATATACCTAATAACTATATAATAATAAACTTAATTTTATATATCTACCTAACTTATAACTTTTTATCCCACTTCTATGTTTAAATATTACCATTCAATTTACTAAGAAAAGTTAAAATACGATATAAATCGTAACTAATTTATTTATTTTTTACCGTGTTCAAAATTATTGAGGCCTGAATCTATCATACAATGGAGTTTATTTTTGTAGTATAATGATTTATTATGAAATTGTTGATTAAGTATATAGAACAAAAAGTAGTTCGATCAAAAAATGTGGGCAATTTGTCTTAGCATAAAGTATACACTCCCCCATCTACTCGATAATCCGGAATTTTTAACCCACTAACTAAAAGAAAAAGGTCATATACGTTTTTAAATTTTCACACCACGACACATAAGGCATAATTCAATAAATTAGGTATATAAGAAATGTACTCTGAAAAATAATTAATGACTAAAATAAAGGCCCATAATATGGCCTTATCAGTCAACCATTTAAGAAAAATATATCCCTCCGCCCTCACACATAATTTATTTTAGACGGAGACTCATTCTGATCATAATACAGAAACGATACAGTGACCTAGTGAACAATAGTTTAGATACGTAAATACTATCGAGGCACAAATATATTTTTTGAATCCCCCCATCAATCGATACAATTGACTTAAATAAGTATATTAAAAACATATTAAATTTTCAAACATCGTTTTATATTTTTTAATTTTAATTTTTCCAAATATGTACCTATTTAACAAAAATTGCTTATACAAAACCCCTTAAAAGTGAGTGTGTTATAACCTTGGTCAATATGACATTTTTTTTTAATTTGTAAGAAAAACAATTTTAAGTATCCTAGAAAATAATTACATTTTAATAGGGTCCATGAATTCTTATAAGTTATGATTTCTATAAGTGTCTCAATAATTTAAATTATATCGATACTTGTATGATAACATATTTATTTTCATTATACAAAAAATTACAATTGAATTTAGACAATTTTATTGAACGATTTGCAATAAATCATAAAACAAGTGTCTCAATTTGTTCTAAAAATATATAATAGGTTGCCAACTTATAATTTAAAAAAATCTAAACAATTTTGACTATAGGTACCTATATTTTTTTATAAATCCCGAGTCCTGCCATGAAGCCTGTATTTGAAACTATTTTAATTTATATGTAGGTACCTACAGTGATTATATTGATTAAAATATTCGATATATTATTATTAGGTACATACTTTTTTCGCTGCTTTCGTCATCGTATTCTTCTCCACGAGTTTGACTTACAAATGCGATTGTTATTATAATTAATAAAAACATAAAATGTAGCTTAAAAAACATTATCACATAAATATATTTTCATATTTTTTAAATGTTCATATTTTCAACTGTTTTAGAATATTGACTGTAGAACTATATAAATAAGTCTATATATCGATATAATATATGGTCTGTTGCGACCAAGTAGGACAGATATAATCATTTTTCGAATGGAGGGGGGATAATTTATTAATTTTTGTTATTATAATATGTTTATACATAACATATAACTATTATAAACGATTGTTTTTTAATCTGTAATTATGTTCAATATGAGGGAAATTATCCGTTTACCCATCTCCCTCGGATCTGCCACTGTCTGCAACTATAAATATCTAATAATTAATATGTTATATATCCAACATTCCTTTATAAGTTGAAAATTTTAAATTCATATATAGATCCATATATATCTGTTGCTAAACGTTTTTAAGGTCATTTAATTATTATATAATCACTGTCTGTTGCAGTACACGTATTATTTATACAATACATAATATAACATTGTGCAATTTGAATTTACCTGGTTATCGAATTATTAAAATTTCAATGGAATTAATTGCGTACGTTAGTGCTATAAATAAACATATAATTAGACTTAAAAAATTCGACCATGTATTCAGTTTAATTGGATATAGACATTTAACGTATTAGTGTATAGTGTATACCGTAGTAATTAATACACAGACGGCGTCCCCTATATCGACTGTATAAGTAATTTGAAGATCAACAAGGATAGGTTGGCAAACCGTGCCAACACGGAAAAAAATAATTTCGGTATGGTAAATGGTTGGAAATAATATGATTAAATTTACCATAATATAGTTATAATGCGACTATACGTATATCTATATGGTTAGAATAACGTAATCATTATAGTTATTTTATTATAGTTACATTTACTATATAAATATTTACAATAACTGTGTTAAATACAATTATTTGTTAATTTAAAATATTTTATTATTATTTATTGATTTAATTATATAATAATATTATTAATTATAAATAATATATAATGAATAAAAAAAAACGAATTTATCATTAGGTTTATATATTTTTTTTTTGGGGGGGGGATTTGTGTTAATAATCAGAATATTCAAATATATTTATCATTGGCTTTAATTTTAGATGATAATTTAGGCCTACACAGTATTTTAGGGTTTTCAGAACAGGGGCGTAATAATCGGGGGGGGGGGGAGGACAAAACCCCTCCCGAAATATTCAATGTTTAGAAAAAATTGAATTAAAAAAACATGATATCAGTTCAAAATGTTATTAATAACTATATTTTTAATATATTTTCAAGTTCGTAAAAAAACCCCTTGTTTCAAAACAGTAATATAAAAACGTTTTGAACAATATTCCAGAAATCATTTTTATGTAGTAGGTAGTAGAAAAGCGCACCCGCAGGCGGTTGCCCGGACTTTATATATGTTTGATATTTGTATTTCGTATTTTGGGTTTTGTTTGTCATTTATTTTATTGTCGTCGTGTGATTTGACAATAGGTATGGATTGCAGACGGTAGGTAGTTAACAAGTAAGTAAAATAGGTATTATACAATTTTAAATCTACTCTTGGCGATTTATTCTCGTGCGTCGTTATATATATATTATTTTTATAATATATTGTTATATTTCATGATATATATTTTATTTAAAAATACATATGGTATTGGTACCTATGTTATAATAAATAATAATGTAATGATATCAGATAAGTATGTACATAGGTATATTATGGTATACAACATAACACATAATATACACTATATGCACTTATTAATTTTGTAAGTATATATATTTTATTTAGCATTATGTTTTTAAATACAAATCACCAGTGGCGCACAGAGGTTTTTCAAGAGCACACGCAGTATATTTTTACCCACCCACCTACTTTCACTAAAGCAATGTACCTATATATTTTTTTTTAAATCATTCTGCTTTGTGCTTCTTCTAGTAATGGTAGTTTTATAGGGGGAGAGGGTCCATGATATTAAACGTTTATGAGTGTAAAGTTAGTTTTTGATCCAAACGTAATTTTTTGTGACCTCATTTTTTTAATTTATAACTATTTGTAACATCATCGTTTCAAACTTAAAACAAATTTATCTATGATGGAGTGGGCAATTTCGCATCTGCTCACATTATCCACGTTGTTTCAAACAAATTGTATTATATTTCTATATTGATTTGTAACAATTTATAACCAAATTTTTATAATTTTTAATCTCATAATACATTTTGTATTAAATTATAACCCGATACCTATTCAAAAGAACTCTAAAATTTATTTATTTGAAATAATGAGGTTACGATAAATTTGAAAGTGTTTGCGTTTGGTCAGGCGGTGTTAACTCTACACAATTTGAATGTTCAAATTACATTTTTATATTTTATTTTAAAAATGTAAAATAAATAAATAAATAAACATAATTAAAAATAAATAACTATAAGAAATATATCTGATTAAATATAGTATAATAGGTATAAGTAGGTTATAATATGGGTTTGAATGAAATGTTAAAATATTAAGTTATATACCTATATTATTTAGTTTAATACACGGACTAAGATACTATAGACTGGTATCGCTTAGATGGAGGGTGTAGAGGGGAACGAGTCGCAAAAGTTTCATAAATGGAAATCTGGCATAGCTAACGCTCTATAACGGTTTGATTTAGAGTTAAGATATCATTGCCGTGATATTTAAAAAAAATACCTCCAATTACTTAGTGCTCGATATAAGAATGAATGATTTAAAATAAGTAATTTATTTATTTATTTTATTAATTCACGCCATTACTATTGTGTTGAAGATGACATATTTGACATATTAGCATATAATTATATATAGTCACAGAAC
>JAIPRL010004712.1:0-36155 GCA_025469235.1 Pemphigus obesinymphae | reverse complement strand
TTATTGGTGTAATTTTTAGTTATGTATCATTAAACTTGTTAAGTGTTAAGCTATAATGTACATGTTTACGAAAGCTTTAATAAAAAAAAAAAAAAAAAACCTAATGAAGATTTTTCTGCTTCATCCATTTCTAGGGAAAATAAATAAGGATTTAAAGTCCAACCCTGGTGTACTCATACTCTGATTGTAAAATCTTCAGTTCCCCACACAAACTCCTTACTCTTGTACACTTGCCCCTTCATATATGTCCTTAATTACATTCACCCTCACCTTTTCTTCATTAATGCCAATTATAAAATCTCTCTAGGAACCCTATCATATACTTTCTTCAGATCAATAAATACTATACACGACTTATTCTTTTTTCTGTGTTTCTCTCCTAACTGTCTTATGCAAAATATTAGCTCCATTGTTGATCTTCCAGGCATTTACTTTCTTATTTATTACCTTATCTAAAATCTTCATACTGTGATTCACAAGTTTTATCCCTTTATGGTTCCCACATTCCTGTACGCCTCCTTTATCCTTAAATATTGGTTCCACATAAATCTTCCTTCCATGCCTCAGAAATTTTCTCTTTAACTAGTATTTTATTAAAGAATTTTGTCAGTCACCCTATATCTAAACTTTAAACTCCCTAATGCTTTCCATACTTCTACTGGTACTCATGTACAATCTGGCCTCACCGCTTTTTTAAGTTTTATTTTTCTAACCGCACTCCAAACTTCTTCACTTATTAAATTCACCATACCCGAATTCCACTCAATTTAATCTACTACCTCTCTAGAAAATCCTTTGTTTAATAATTCTTTAAAATATTATTACTATCTGATGGTGATAACCATCAAGGGTTTATCACCTCTTTGTTTTTTGTTAACATCCTCTTATCCATATCTTTTATACATTATATATTCTTGAAAGGCCGGAATTATTTTTATCTTACACCTTGTACATTTCTTTTTACCCTTCTTTTGTTCCTCATCTCTTATACAACTCGTCTATATTTCTCTAATTTAGCTTTCCTCACTGCACTTTTTGGTGCTTTACATAGCAGCATAAATATTATTCATATATATATATATATATATATTTACACTCTACTCAATGATTCTTTTTATTGGTTTTCTTCCATTTCTTAAACTGTGATTTTACTACCACTATTCCAATCAACGACTTCTTTAGCTACCCTTTTTACACCTTTTTACTCTTTTTCCTATATTTAATTTATATTCCCCTCTACGTTCCACACTCAAGTCTCATTCAGTTTTTCTGTTCCCACCAGTTAAATTCTACCACCTAATTTTCGGTTCTTTACTTATATTTTTCTTTTTGTATACCATATTTTTCTATACCAAATCTCCATATGTTGTGTAGTTAAACTCCCACCAGGGATTGCCTTGCACCCTTTACATTGTTAAAACTCCTTCTCCACATAAAATAATACATTTGTGTATTGTTTCCTCTATTCTTCTCTATTCCTAAAAAAGTTTTCACAATTGCTAATTTATACGCTGACACAAAATCAAGTAATCTCTCTCCAGCCTTATTTTTTTCTCTAAATCTGTACTCTACCATAATCAATTATATCCTTTCCTATACGTTCTTTTACATCACCCCCAAACATAATATCCTTACCACCTGGAATTCCTTGCATTACCTCATTCATATTCTGTCAGAACCTTTCCTTTTGGCTTTTTTCACATCTCACTTGTAGAGCATATTCACTAACTATATTTAATACCTATATATATTTAACCTAAAGTAAAAATACTTAAATATTTATTTTATTAAATATCCTCTATCACTACTTTTACCATAATTACTCTATCACTTTTTGACCACACTTGACCACTCTTTCTTTCATTTCTTCGTCTACTATACTACATTATTTCTTGTACTTGTCTTTCCTGAGTATATGATTTTATACCCCTTCCAAATTTCTCTTGTTTTCTCCCCTTCTTTATTTCTTGCAAATATTCACATTCTCAAAACTTATGTTGACTCCCGGCTCCAGCTTTTCAATGTTCTTACATTTCAAGTACCTAATCTCACTAATTGTACCTATCCCGCGTACTTAGTCGTGAATCAAACCCAAAATACTTTGGTTATTTCCCTACACCGTTGAAATCACAGCCGTTGGGTAGTCTCGAACATATGGCTGATGAAATGGCTACCGCACGTCCGCACCCGTTGTTTAGCTGATATCGGTCCCTTCATTCCTTAGGCTATCTCCACATCCACACCTATGGAATTTTCGTTACTTTTTCCCCTCGCGCACGTCCGAGTTAAAAAACTCGACTATATTTTGTTTAGGATTCATACGCTTTTGACAAATTTTACGCCAGTTGTCAACCTGACACAACTTGAATTAGTCATCTTCTACGACAGGCATAAGATAACTGTGGAGGTATTCTAAAAAAAACTTCTCCACGGGCATTTCAGAGGGTAAGAAATTATACTTGTCTTTGAAAATATGAATCCAGAGATTCTGAAAAGTCAATTTTGAAAAATTTTCAAGTACATGTCCTTAAATCAGTAAAAAATCGATATATTTTTACGATGTTACCGAATCGCATTATTTTGCGATCGTTATATGAATTTTCTATTTAAAGACATATTTTTCATGATTTATATTTAAAATGTTAACACATTAACAATCGAGAGCTTTTTGAAAAAAAAAAACAAGGTGAATTTTGCTTGTAGGGTGTCTGTAGAGGTGAAAACATTTAAAAGTAATTATTGCATTCAATAAAATAATTCTGAACATATAGTTTCGGTGTATTATACATACTTATTACCAATTAATATTACCGTAAATATACCGTATTATTTATTATCGTAAAAGACGTCATCACTGAAAATTTATCAATAAAAAACTTACATTAGAATTTTTATTTTTATTAACTTACAAAAATGTTAAAAATACGAAACAAAAATCAAATTATAGTTAACAATATTATCTAGTGATTGACGGAGTTCATTTTTGATATATTATGCATTTTTACCCGTTTTATAAGCTGTTAAAATGTTTTGTTTTTATTTTTTCAACAGCTTATAAAACGTGTAAAAATGCTTATATTAAAAATCGGATAATTTTATTATTTATAATTTATTTTTAACTCTACCTTTCTATTAATATTTTCAAGTTGATAAAAATGAAAAATTCGTAAACATGTTTTTTTAAACAAATATCATGATTACACAATAATTCAAAATAATATTGACACAAGAATATTTTTAAATTACTTCAAAAATGTATTCAAATGTTTTAAATTGTTGGATTTTAATTTTATAAAATTTGACCTATTTAAAACTCCTTTAAAATCGGTGTGTGGTCAGTAGTGTCCTCTTAATAAATAATATTAGTTATGTATTCAGTACATCTATATTTAACCTATATTTAATATTACACCATAAGAACAAACATTACAATAATTGTAATTTAGTTTGACATTATTTGCTTTTTGTACTTGATGTTTTTTCCATGTCATATTCCAGTTACCAATTTGCAGTTATTGTTAATGGTTTAACAATTTGGGTGATATCTAGAATGGGAAATTCATTTTATTTATAATTGTACTACAGTATATTATATTCCCGGCTTTATTTATAAAACAAAATATGATTGGGCTTTATTAGCAATCAGCAATCTAATAGTATAATAGGCACAAAATTAAAATTTTCTATAGGATATTTGAAAAATGCGTGGGGACTTAAAAACGTATTCTAATACTTAATATTTAAAAGCTATTCCTTGTTGGGCTTTATATTTATATAGACTTATAAATAGTTAATATATTACAGAATATTATTTTAATGAAATAATCATCGCTCAAGTTACTTACATGTATAATGTGTTTATATGGCCGAAGGCCGAGTATTATAGGAGAATCAGATAAGGATTGTGTCCGGAAATATTCTTTCACTAACACCTGTGATTTATATAAATATGTGTTAAATTATGTAGGTACATAAAGTTAGAAGAAAGTAAAGAATTAACGGATCATAATACCGATTTAATATTATGATAATATACGTGAAACAATTAAAATTTTAGAATACCTAGTTTAAACTGCAAGATCTTTATGGTTGTTTTTTTTTTTATTAAATCCCATACAAAGTATTAACGGTAAACTTTCACTTGAGGCATTATAAAAATACGGAGCAGTCTTCCCTCCTTATAGTTTACTTATTTCTATTAATTTAATTTTGATTATGTACCTATTATGTTTCATTAAATATTAATTAAAACGGTACCTATACATTTTATTTTCTATAGATTTTCATTTTTAACATAGAGAATATTTATTCTTTGAAATATTTTTGTAATTGTACTTTTCTAATTTAAAGAAAATTATGTTTTATTTGACTTTGTTTTGACGATATAAGCAAACGCCTACGCCAATATTTAGGTATAGCCGAATCCGGACGTTAAATACATTTCGCCTACGAGTTCATTATTTATTTTATTTTTACGTAACTTTACATCGTGGGCCGTATAATTTTTGTCACGATGTTGAAACATACTTATTATTGTTTCGGATAATTTTTTTTAGGAGAGTACAAGTTTTACTTTCTCAAATTATCAATTACAACAAATCTTTATTTTGAAATTGTGATTGAGGGATTGTACATTTTTTTTAATATAATATAATGTGCATGTAGCTAGAACAGTAGAACTTGGAAAATAATCGAGGAATTAATAAACTTCCATTTTCGATATACCTACCTACTTACTACTTATTATATTATATATATTTTTTTCATTTAAGTTACTAAATTTCATAGAAATTATTTATTTTACTTAATTTTAGTTAAACTTTAATAAATGCTATGACTAGGTACATTAAAAAATTAAATAAATGGGGTACCTAAAACAAATGCGTATATCAATATATAGTTAAATATTGTAGGCAGTGCAGGCATTTGCTTAGTACCTCGCGTTTTTAGAAGCCCACGTCTTTTTTTTTTTGGGGGGGGGGGTATTATCAAACAATTTTCTTTATGCGCATCTGGGGCCTCGTAATTTTAGAATTGCTTAGGCCACCAATATCGTAACGACGGCTCTGATGGTATAGGTATATATAGTTGGTATAAACATAATGTAATATTTATAAATTATATTGTAATTTATAGAACATAATTTAATAGGTATTACCAAGTTTAATTTTCGTTATTTTTTATAGTAAATACTTCGTTTTTATACAATCAGATATAATTAAATTCATCAATATAGCACTAATATACTGTTAGATATTCTACATTTAAAATATTTACAACTGAACATAAGTTTTAACAACTTAATGAACGACTAAAAATAGCATTATATAATATTACAATGTAATTATATTGTACAGTTTAACGTACGTGATATAAACTAGTTGTTAAATATTTAAATCATTGTATTTTAATTCCCTTTTCTAGTTAATAAAACGTCTACCGTCATTATTCCATTATCTGATGTAAATATCATTAGGGTTTGAATGGCATGTCACGTGACAATCATTCACTTAGCGATTGTGTTATATAAAGGTAGATTTTACTACAATTCCCGTTCTGCAGTTTAAATTTACATATAGGTACTTCGTGATCAGAAACGAAACTACAACATTTTATTCACGAAGTATAAAATAAAAGGGGTCGATATGGGCGAAGGTTTCTTGTGCTTCGAGTTATAGGATACTTATAAAAAGTTGCTCACACATCAATATTTTAGTGTTTACACGCTTTACATGATTAATGAATGAATACCTAAGCGTTTCTGGAAGAATTCACCCATTTTTTTTTTTTTTTTTTTTGTGGAATCTTCTTTGATATGTATGAAACTTGAATCCATAATATAGAAAAATGATATACACAATGTATAAATTAATTTGTATACATTTAAATTAATGGACGAAATTAAAACTGATATTTTGAAATATGAGAATTAAATTTATTGTTGGTCTTGGTCTTAATTTAGTTTTCTATTTCTTAACGTTATTTAATAGTAAAAACTAAAATTACCATTGATTTAATAGATAATATTAATTTATTATAACGTATTTTTAAAATTTAAACTATAGAGCGATAGATATGACTTACGTATATTTAGTAATATATATAATATTTTCAATTTTCAACTTCCTTGCATTTATTAATAATTAATATTTACTATTTCATGAACATAAAATTTAATAAAATCTTATGAATAAAAGTGCTTAACCATTTATATAATCTATTGTATAAAAATTATATTATAAAATAGTCAGATACGCAAAAATGTACTTACGATTAACTAACACGATTCTAGTAAATAATTAATAGGATTTCAGCGGGTCCATTAAAACAAGGAGTTCTATAAAGGTAATTTTTATGGATATTTCAAGAAAAATTAACTACCTAACAATTAAAAAATATTTTAAATTTAAATATATGTATAAATTAATTTAATAAGTGGTCTCATGTTAGTATAAGTTTTATGGTATTTTATAAAAAATTGTATTGAAAATGTTGCTAACTTTGTATTTCTCATTTTTATCAACTTGAAAATATTGTAGAAAATTAAAAAAAAAAAACATTATTTATAAAGCATTCTATACAGTATTTTTTTTCTTAATGTTTGCATTTAAATACGTTTTATAAAATATAAAAACTCAATTTCTACAAAATATAATGTTTTATTAGGTACAACAAATACGTACCTATTTCGGAAAAGATGTTTCCATATTCAGTGTTAAACAACTACACATGACATGGACATCGTTTCCGAATTACGTATTTGTTGTAATAAAACAGTATATTTTGTGAAAATTGGGTTTTTATATTTTGTTTAAATAATTCTATGAGTTACTCAATTCTACTAAAAATACATTTTGTAAGTTGTTAAAAAAAATCAACTTTTAGATTTTTTAAAATAATTATAAATTCTAATAAAATAATATAATATAGTCATTGATAAGCAGCAGATGTACTGTAAAGGTAGGTAGGCATAGATTATAGAATATAAATAATGTTGTTTATCTATACCATTCATTTTTTATTTCGTATTTCTAAAATGTTTGCAAGTTGTTTCATTGTACACATTTGACATCCTCTTGTCTTTAAATATAAAATATAAATGATTTAAAAATTCTAGTCTAGCATATAAAAAAAAAAATTTAAGGAAGATGAAATCTTGTTATCTCCCAATAAAATCCGCCACTGAAATATGCAGAATGGGAAGAATAGATCTTACTCGAATTTCTGAAGGTCACCAGTAATGACTAAGATTGCGGTACCTATAGGGCGGCAATGTACGGTGGAAAAAGATCGAGTGGATTGGCTACTGTCAGTATTATAGTCATGCCATGCTTTGGTCCGTTTGTCGTTAATAAAAGTGGCGGCCCGTGTCCAGCGATTTCGATTAAATAATTTAATTTTGTTTTTATTCGATATTATAGGTTGATTAGTCGTAGTTATTATACCCCATTGATTATGCGTATTACATTATGCTTTATCGTGAACGAGATAAAACAATACTATTATTGGAATCGAATAATGTTTGAATGTCAGTTATGATGAGCAATTTTTCATGCGCATGCGTCGATTATTTCAAATATTATTACCTTGAATCGTTTCGTGGTTGGCGGTAAATGCGGGGGGGAAAAGTCGTTGGTTGTTTACAAATTCGCGTAGTAGGAGCGCTAAGCGCGCGCGCTCGCAGCCCGCCGACGCGACCGCGACGTCGCGCCACAACCAGTGACCGGTAAACTGCGAGAAGTCCGAGGCGGTATTCGGTTTCACGCGCGATACACGTGTCCCGCGTCCGTTACACGATTACAATTATTTATTATTTAATCATTCGTGCGGGATGTAAAATATTCGGTCGATATTATCCATACCAATAATAATTGTGTTAATGGTGTTATCATAATTTGAATATATTTTTTTTTTGTATCCTAACGAACTATGGGGTTTTATTTGAAATTTCCGTTGTATGTTTTTCTCCGATAAGAGTGATTTGATTATATATAAAAAAATGACGTGCCATTGAAAAATTTTGACAAATCGTCCACTGACCCAATCGTAAAAATGGTTAGTCACATTATTATTTATTTATTTTAATGTTATTATTTCTAGGTTAGTATTATATAGCCGCCCTGCAGTATTTTGTATTTTGATTCAAGTTAGTTAGCTTAGTAAGTTAGTTCATTTAATTTGAAGTTTTTTTTTTAATACAAAGTAGTTTAATATTATTATTATTACGATAAGGCTAATAAAATTATTTATCATTAATCAATTGTTCTTTTTTCCTTCAAGAATTTGAATTGTCTGTGATTAGGTTGGTACACAAATAAAATTGGTTCTTAGCATTTCTAAATTCTATTACGTTATAATTTACTATAGTACATTATACATATTATTATCAATAGCGTTAGTTCAGGTTTTACTAGACGGGGGAAAAATTTCGACTGGTCCCATTATAAATATAAAATAATACATGTTTATACAACCGCTATAGTTTTTGCTATTTACCTTTTTTGTGTAAAATACTAAACGTAACGCAAATACTAGTAAAAAAATTATTCCGAAAAATTTTGCAGCAGATAATAGAAAAGATCCCATATCTAGTTTCCTTTTTAAAATTAATAAAAAAGTATAAACAACTAGTACAACATGGGTACCTGCATTTTTTTTTTTTTTTTTAAAAGATTTTATGAATAATTTTTGTTGATCAGTGTTATCTTTATAAAAATAATAAAAAATCACCGTTAGAGTGAGATAATCTAGTTTAAACTATAAAAATTATCTAACAGTTAAGGGTTTTAGTTTTACTCCTTTCTTTCCAGTTTAATTTAATAGCTGTGGTTATATGTTTTACAACCAAAAATCCTTGCATAAAATAGTTGGATTCGCTGTTGCACGACAAGTTGAAACAAATGTCATGTTTGAATTATGACTTGAGCATCAGCTAAATTATATACGGTTATATTGTCATATTCTATGTTTATTGTTTTAATAATTATCAAAATATTTTAGTAGGTACCTAAAGTATAAATATCAAGTAAATACGAGTAAATATTATAACTAATAAATTTAAACTAACACAAACGATAAAACTAACAAACATGTCAAAATTGTCAACTGATTACATGCAAACTAGTAGGTACATGCAAACTTTGTAAACTGTATACGCATAATATTATTTATTTAAATTTTTAGTTTCAAACTGACTATAAAATATATTGTTAGGTTGTACATTCGATGTCAATATTATAAACTTAAAATAATTTCAAGTTCAAATTGTATTTCAAAATTGTTTTCATAAATTTTTATGAATATTTTAAAATTCTAACCAATTTATATTTTATAAAATATATTTATTTAATTTTTGTTGTAAAAATATTGTACATTTAATATTTAAGAAAAAACAAAAATAATATTATGTAAGTAGCGTAGTTTATAATAATTTGGTATACCTACTCGTAATTATATTACTTGTAATATCCTTTTCCATCTATTTTATTAATTTACATTGTACTCGAAGTTTGAGCTGATGTTATCACATTACATTCGTGTAACACTCCTTTCATAAAAATTATCTAGGTATAGACATAATATTAATAATAATATGTACTATTTACAGCGAGTTGTGTAGATTAATATGAAATAATTTGAGTTTAAAATAAACTAATCATTGGTCCTCGGTTATTAATAGTTATTCCCTATGATTTTTTGACTAAAGTTTATTCATATTTTTGTAGCAATCGGTTTTTTTATTGTTTTAAATTTGAAAACTTTGTGTTATTTTATATTTTCTTTACTTTATCAGTTTTATCGTTGTCTAATGCAAGTATTTTAAATGTAGGTATTAAACATTTAAGGGCGGATGTCTATAGGTAATAATTATATAGAAGGTAAACTAGTAGGTACATTATAGGCACATTTAAAGATAAAAATGATAAAATAGTGTTATTTATGTATAAATATAATATAATATTTTCAAACTATTTTTTTTATTACTGCATAATGAAAAACTTGCGTTGTAAATGCAATAATATACATTCGTATACGTATATAATATTATGTGACAATATTTTAAATTATTGCCTTTAAACAAAGGTAAACCTATTTCCGAAACCAACACGATACGTCGTTGTTAGGGTTCAGTTACTATTTCCCCCAAAAATATGTCAAGTTTCATCAGTATCGGCGTGTTGGGCTCTCAAGAATATTAAACTTTCCCCCTTTGTCTGAAAGTACCTTTCACGTAAACCAATAATATGCGTTTGTTACCATTATGGCTATACATAAAGTTCTCTACCCCAATCGAAGTTGACAGATATGCGTGATTAGCACCATCTATATATACTGCAGTTAATTGATTGTGGATTTTTAGTTTCCATGGTTCATCAATAAGAACTAGGTAAATAGATATAAAACGAAAATCATACTTAAGACTAGTTTTTGAATTTAGACACTGAAATCGCAGTTTTTCATAAACATTATTTTTTAAATATTGTTTTCTTATTCCACTTATTTATTATTTATTGTTTGTTATTGTACTTGTTGGCTATTTTTTGATTGTAACTAATACCTAAATAATTGTGTTTTCTGTTTTTCATTACGTATATGCATTTATAGTAGAAATAAGAAGTGTACCTAATACAATTATAAAATGTGTACCGAAGAATATATTCTTATTTTTCTAAAGTTTTAATACCTTTATACTTTCGCTTTCTCGATATTCTATACTAGAAGAAGGGGCAAGAAATTAGTTTGTCGGGGGAGATTATTTACAGTTAAACAATTGCTATGTAATCGATCTATGTCTAAGGTGAATGCCGTCCTAGTGCCATATTACCGTGACATCTCGATCGCGAAATTTCACTGATCACGATCACGGAATTAATAATTGAATATTATATATTTTTGTTATTATTTTTACTTTTGAGGAAAATTATCTCTCTTCATAATATATTGCCGAGGAACAGAAGTTTTCATTTTTAGATAACATATTATACCAACTAATTCAAAATCTTGTAACTTCGAAATCATATTAATATCTAATGGAATTTACAATTTTACAAAATATAAATAATATTATACTATAAAGTATAAAGTATTTATAATAACACTTTTGTACACCTATAACATTATAATCGATATTATAATATTGTTATAACTTAAATGTATTAAAGTTATTTAAGCATTTGAATTAATTTTAATTTAAAAAATGCAACTTCATTTCTAATACTAAAATTTTTATTTTTCCCATATTAAAAGCTATCTCTGCTTTTATATTATTAAGTTACCTACCTATATACAATTATTTTTGAAAATTATGTAATAAAATATCTGTACTGGTATTATACCTATTGTTATCTTATCTTGAAAAAAATATCTTATTAATCCAATATACGAAAGACCAATATTATTATTTTAAAGGTTTGTTAGATAAGATATTATATTGTATAGGTAGGCTCTTACTATATTACTATCGTTTCCTACTATGTACCTACTTGTAGTATATACATACACGATACATTTTATTATAATATTCTATACTCCACTATACTATTCTATTATCTATGGCTCAAATTACACATTTATTAAATCTGAACTAAAAAATTTAATAAAATACAGAGATTGTGGGTATGGTATTTGATTAATAAGAAACGTTTGGATCATATTTACTACCACGAAAACGTACATAATATATTACCATAACAGACCTATTGGAAAAAAAAACACTTCTCTATTCGCTCTGATTCTGAATCTAAAATTTGAAGTAGTTTAGAAAAACATATACTTACTATAAGTCAGAGAAAACGGTAAATGAGCAGAAAAAAAAAGATCATATAGTTACATTTTAATCCGACAAATGCTTGAATATTTGTTAAATATTATCAAGGATAACAATTAATTATTTTATATTTATAAGTTATATTTTTTTAGAAAATTATAAAAATCAATTATTTCAATAAATTGACGAAAAATTATTTTCGTAACTTATTTTTATTCTCGTCTG
Source organism: Pemphigus obesinymphae (assembly GCA_025469235.1). Taxonomy (NCBI): domain Eukaryota; kingdom Metazoa; phylum Arthropoda; class Insecta; order Hemiptera; family Aphididae; genus Pemphigus; species Pemphigus obesinymphae. Next base: position 24,163 of record JAIPRL010004712.1, on the reverse strand, counting down.
TTTCTTTACGTTTCTTACCGCGTGAAGTTAAAACTGCCGATCTATGGTCACGCAGCCTTCATGTATGATCAGAAATTTAAGTCTTCAACTGGAGGACCATTGATCAAGATGAAACATTAAATCTGACACATTTGCTATGATTAAACGAGCCCTCAAATAAGTTATCGTGAGGTTCACAAAATGAAGTTGTTGTTGGGAGTATGTTTAGTGTTTTTATGAAATTATAATAGGAATTTCGGAAGTTTACTAAACTTTCAAATTCATATTTACTCCATGTGACTCATTTAACTTCATATTCTCATTTGGTATCGTCGGTCATAGACGGTTACTGTTCCGGGGGAGCAATTTAACGAAATATAAGATAAATACTTCACCACGTAATATGGCGCGTTGTTTTGTTTACTATTAATTGTAAACGGCAAACGACAACGAGTTGACTTGACTGATTTGGAAAAGATCAAGACATACCGTGTAAGTTGTACGGCAATATTTATATATTTTTCTTTCTTTGTGATATTGCTTGAGAGTACCTATATGCAGTAAATACTTACCCATGATTTTTTAATTAAAGCGAGAGTATATGGTGTATAATATGTAGTTTAGGAACACTTGATTATATTATAATGTCATGTAAATTTATTTTTATTTATGTATACTATTATGTGCAACTGGTATTTAATTAGATAATATGCAGCTTTTGCTCTATAATGATTAGTATTTTCATTACTGAATTGTATTCCCGGTATAATTATGCTTCTCAGTTATTATTATTTTTTGTACTCCAAAGAATTACAATATTTTGTACAAAGGACTTAATGCGAAATTATCATCTGACTCATATGCACCGATTTGGCGCGAACATTTGAAAACTGCTTGTTCGGAATTAATCAGTTTTATTTTATAGTAGGAGTATATAGGATTGGTCGGGCGTGGGCTGCTAAGTCGTTGAGGCGTTGACTAATTTGGAAACCGACAGGTTCAAAAGTTGTATCGCGGCTGCTTAGGTCCACCACACCTATATTTTCGAAACATCCAAAAGAGCATTATTCGTATTATTTTGCATGTACAATAATCAACGAGGTATCAGAATCCGTGAACATGCAATCAATTTTCGGAGATATTATTATTAAATATACTCAACAAAACAAAACAAATGATCTCGTGAGCAGCGAGCTGCAGAACCGTTCACGTGTTGCATATTATATCGTCGTGGTCGTGTTTCGTGTTGTTTGCGAGAGGATGTCCGCTGCCCGTCTCCGCCGCTGTATTGTCTATTGTCATTTTCATTTTGGGCGCGTGCTGAATGGTTGGCATTACAATATATAATATTATGATACGTCTATCTGTATCGCGTGTCAGCCGAAAGATTTCATAAGTTGCGATAGGTATAGTGTATTCTAAACAATGTTTGACTAGTCTTATCATACAACTTTTTAGTTTTTTTTTTTATCGGTTTTCCACAACGATATAGGTAGTACATTATATTTTCGACAGTGGTTATAAAAAAAAAACATTTTTAAAAAGTTAACGTATAACGACTCAAATGACCGTGTACGTTCAATCTAGAATATGATTGATCAAAAGTACCTATTACATATTTATTGTTCTAAAATGAAAAAAAAAATTGTTCCTCAATTCCCATTATACTGAAACAATATTGTGTGATAGGTAAAAAGCAAGAATATTTTGGGAAAAAACGTCCATGTTATTGTTTAATCCTTCGTACTTTGATTATTATGCTTATATTTTAAGAATGTCAGGAGTATTATACTTATATTATTGGACACAGATATCATGGAACTAACAAGTTTAAAATTCATATTTTGTTCAGTAATTCAATAATTAGTTAATTTTTACTTATCAGTTGGTTATCTGAAACCTGGATTTTTGACTCGAAGCATAGTTCATTAATTTTACCTAGTTCATATTTCTATGTTGGGATTTGGTAGTATGTTCTTTAAGTTATTTTACTGGTAAGGTTTGCGAATTTGTAAAATATGGATATTATTATTATTATTATTATTTTAAATAGCTCGTGTTTTACAATAATATGTGAAAATATGTAAAAATGTTATTTTGATGTTGGATCCTACCTATACAATAATTAATTAAATTCCATGGATATATATATATATATGTACTATGACATTAGGTATATTTTTTTATTCAGAGACTTTTTTTTTTTTTTTTAATGCAACGATTCAAATTATAATACAGTGGTAAGTATCGTTTTGCGTAGAAATTACAACTTTTACTCGTGGAAATATTTGTGTACTGTTATTTTTGTAAAATTGAAAATGTTTTAAAAAAACCTTGTTAACTTAAGTGTGATTAAATTTGCAATAAAAACGAAAACATTTTGTAAAAAGAGGAAAAAGTTTACCCCTATATGTGTTACACTAGAATTGTTTTTTATACGATTAAGGATCTGATTTATTGTATAGCCCACTTCAGTTGCAGTTCATATAATGTTTATTGCTCTCGTTTTATCGATTAATATTGATGTATAATTGAAAGTCAAAAACCATTTATTTTACTTTATACGTGATTTTATTACATTGGAAACCTGTAATATCTTAAAACTCAACTCCCACGTTAGACAAATTCTTATTGCAGATACAATTTATAGATATAATAGTATTGATGTAGGTAATATGTAATTGTGTAATAAATAAGAGCTACGGTATATTTTGCGATATTATAAATTCATAAATTGTTCATGAATTGTAGTTTGTTTACTATACGCATGTGATGATGTATTGGCGAAAAGTGTACACCACGAATAATGATAATATTTATAAAAAAAAGTACCTACATTTAACTGTACCTACTGTTTTGATAATAGTTATAAAATCATAAACATGGTCATTATTGTATGTAAGTAAACAAATTCTTGTTTTATGTATCACGTTTTTAATAATCATAACAAGGGAAGAGAATAATAATATTTAAGGGTAAATTAATTTATGAAATGTGTTTCTCATTATATTTGGTCAAGTGCAGTATAATTAATATATTTTAATACTAGTGTAAAGTAATTTCATGATGAATGATTTACCTATTATACCGTATACGAAAGTATTATTTATAATGTTGAACATTTAAAATTTTCGTACGACAAAAATAAATAATAATCGTAAGAAAGGATTGCGTATTGTATTTTTAGGGAATACATTAATAAGCTATTAAACATATTTATAATACAATTACTACCTACTGTATTTTTTTGTTTTATTCTTTATGTATTATATCGTATCTACATTATTTTATATACTTATTTGGAGATGCAATTGTTGTTAGCAATTAGTATAAAAATATAAATAAATATAAAAGGGTCTTGAAAAAATCATTTAGATAATATTAGTATTTTTTTTAATAAAATACATTACCTACCTACATTTTTATGTGTACCAACTTGTTTTTGTAATTTACGGAAGACATAATAATTTATTATTTAATAATTATTAATTATGTATGACGAATGCATTGTAGTAGTAGTAGTAGGTAGGTAGTAGATATATTACGTATAAATCACACAAAACAAAATTATCATAATTTTATTATTGAGTATTACCTACGTATTATAAGTGGATTCAATAGGTCGTAGGTATATTAACACGTTTAAAAATCAACTTTTAGAAGGTCGACATTTAAAACATCAAGTTACCGAATGGTCAACTTTTCGAATATTCATTTATTAGAATAATACACATAGTATTCTAAACCAATATTTTATTTGTCTAATATATTGTTACAAGTAAAGTCGAGAGTTAAATATTATTTTTATTAATTTTATATTTTTTAATAGACTTAAATTTTAAAGGTAAACTACATGCACAAGTCTTTATTTGGATCATTATTCATCCACCTATATATATTTTAAATCAAACAATATGAGTTGGGTAATTGGTTTTTTATATGATATAAATTCTACCTAAAATAGCACAATTAGTGAATCAATTGAGGCTTATTAGATTCGTGTTGTTGTTTTTTGATACTGCGAAATTCGGAAAGACTAGAATGAGCGGTTTTATAAAAACCTGAAAATGGTATTGTTTCACCTATATTATTTTATTTTATTTTATTGACAACTTTAAAAGCTTAGAGGATTTCACTAGATGGTTGTATCGTTTCTGTAACATTTTTTTATTTTTTCTTCTAAGTACATTATTCTTTAAAATTTGAAATTAAATCTTATTTTTTTTCTCCAAGTTTTACAGTTCTCAAGCATCGTTTTGTTTCAGTCTATTTTCTTAATAGATTATTGTAAATTATAAGAAAAAAAACCTGTATGTTTAGTAAAATAAACATATAATATACCCATTATATTTTAGAAGTTTTCCTTCTAATTTGTGACCTGCCATTATATTTTTAAATTGCATTTCATTTTACGAGTAAAATTATACTTGGGAATAACTTAATAGTTCCGTCTAGTATCCAAAAAGTCGAAATGTTAGGTCTTAAATAATAAATAATTTGATAACTATGTTATCCAGGATGAACGACTTAAAATTTATTTTCAAATTTTCAAATGTAGTACTAAAAACAAAGTTATTAGTTTGATTACATTATATAGGTGCCTAGGTATAAACCTACATACATTGTGTACCTACTACCTATCAATTAAATCTATTTGAATACGTGTCATATTACTAACGTGTATTTGTACACCTAATATTTTTAATTTTAATTTTTTACACTAATGTTGTTGAAAGGTTGTGAACTTATGATTAAAATTTATAAGTATTTGGTATTTTATTTTTTTATTGTTTTTTTATATGGAAATGCAATGTACTCGTATTGAAAATTAATATGTATACGTTTGAATATATATATCTATGTGTATAGGTAGGTACTATAGGTGCAATAATATATTGTAAAATATATAAAATTTTAATTCTTAAATTTAATGCAGAATATGTAGGTATACTATTATAATTATAATAATATTTATTGAAATTCAATTTATATTTTGGATTTTCGTTGTTTTTGTTTTATATTACAAGATATCGTATAATAATACATTTTTATTAAAATCAAATTAATAATTTATAAACATATTGTAAGTAAATTTATGTACATTTATATTATTGGCGCTATAGTTAATGAGTTACAGCATTAATATTGTTGAGTCTTTTAAGTATATTATTTATAATAAAATCCGAAGGATCAATAATAATTATAAGTATATTTCTTATTTTTAATGGGTTTTTAAATATCTATAATAGACATACAAGCAATTCTAACTGTTAGATAATATTTCTGATTAGGTAGTCACGTTTATGTTTTGTTTACCGCTTTAAAGTTATATGGTTTGTTTAAACAATATTATGCAAGTTAACCGATGTATTTAGAAGTATACTCGGCTATTTTTCAGTTTCTTGAGTCATCCTCCCCTCTTATGACAGATATAACTCACAAGTCCGTGACTGAACTGACAACTACTCTTTTTCCACATAAAAATGGTCGACCATATTTGGTATCTTCAATGTACGGTGAATCACCCGAAAATAATGTATAAGTTACCTATCACTGACAACGACAAACAATTAAAGTACCTACCTAAAGTATTCTAAGATAAAAGAAATTATATAATTTATATATTTGACAGCATAAGTAGGTGCACAGATGCGCCCAAAAATGTTTAAATATTTAATTCCCCCCTCGACGGACAAGCGGTACTTTGTGTAATTTAATGTTATGCGCCTATACCATTATATAAGTTTATACAGTTTATAAAAACATTAATTATTTAAAAATATAACCGTACACTTAAATTCAGCTTTCAGGGTGAATTTATTATTTTATTATTATAGTCTAAATTGACTACATTATCCTTGAAATGATTGACAATAATTTTAATCAAGTTAAATTAAAATATAAACCGTGAATTCACAATGTCTTTTTTATGTACAACACATCAATTATCTCAATATTTATTGTAAAACTTGAAAAATGTATACTTATATTTTAATTCTACTTATCTCTTACTGCGGCAGTATCATGTTAAGTACAAACTTTCCAGAGACAATATTTCGTTTAATATCTGTGTAATATAAATACAATGGCGGATACAGAGGTCCTGAACGGGGGAAGGTGAATTTATTAATAATAAGGCAATCTAATTTTTTTTTATCTTCAACTTTTTTGTGGACGGAGAGGAACTATTCCTATTGATCCCCCTTTGTATCCGTCCTTCTATAAATGTTTGTTGTCTATAGATTTTAGGTTAATAATATTTCAAAATCATGATTTTTCCATGTAACGGGAATGTTTTTTGCTTTTTAAATAACTTTTGAATGGTTTGTGAATTGAATAGTTTGTGTTGTTTAAAAAGTTTAAATTATTCAATTATGGTTATTTTATGCACAAAGTATTAAACTGTACCTAATAAATTCCTTCATACAAAGTTGATTGGATATTGTTTTTAGTCGTTTTTTAGTACAGTTTTCTTTGCTCAGTGGATAGCCTACAACAATAAATATATTTTGTGGTATTAAATTTTGTATTTCAATATATTCCTTTCGTTCTGTTTTGAAATTTTCAACAGTGTTATGAACCTATATAATATAATAAAAAAATACGTTAAACTATTTTGAATGATAATTCATGGTTGTCGATATTGTTGTTTTGCCGTTTATTGTGATTCGGACCTGCTGGTGTAAACCGGTAAAGTAATATAAACACGGATCCGCATGTGCAAATCGATTGTTATTCAACTTGCCGGTTGCGGCCGTCTAAAAAGTCTGATGCGACTGGCTATAATGTTTATTCTGCTGCAAGTTTGGGTTTACGGTATTATTGTATATTGTATTTTTAATGAATTTTAAAAGCTATATTATTATTATATAATATTTTGGTTTAAAAATATAATCAATAATTGTAATGAGGTAAAAATCCAAAAAATTAATGCCCACATAAAATATTCACGGTATAAAAATTATTTATTTTATTATTTATAATGAGCATATAGGTAAGCAGTTATCGTTTGAATGATTTTAAATTTCGATTACCGGATTACCCAAAATACGGTTCTAACAATATTCTATAGTGAATGAAATATTCTAGATACCCTAGAAAAGTTTGGATATTTTTTTAATCCGGATATCTTTTTTTACGTAAATATTAGTATAGTATAAAACGTAGAAAATATATTTTAAATTGTTTTTTATTTATTAACCAATTTTTTAAATTTGTTTCTTTTAATAAAGAAGCTGTTTAATTCAAATAAAATATAATTCAATTAATAGTATTTAGTCTGAAAATATAACCTGCAGGAATAATCAGGGAAATTTCAAAATGAGAAAACGTGGCAATCATATTGTCAATATGTATTCTGCTTAAGGGGTTAAATTTTTTTTCAAATATTTTCTGAAAGTATGTATTTTGAAGAATATTTTCTGAAAGTTTCAAATCGAACCAACAAATATTTATAGAGATAATGGATGTTGTGTAAACACCATTATTTTAAACGAGTTTTTCTCAAAATTCCATTTTTCCATTTTTCAAGCTAGTGAGCAGAATATCTTAAAAACTAATGAATCGATCTAATTGTTTGTGCTTATTTTTCATATGAATATTATCTTGTGCTTAATTGAAGGATTTTGTTTTAAATGTATAGTTTTTTGATTAACGAAAATACCATTTTTTAGTGTAAAAATCGATACATTTTTGTTTTATTAGCGCCACTTTGTTTTTAAATAAAATTTTCCATAACCGAATGATATATTTATATATATATATATATATATGTATTATCATATTCTAATGAATTTTTTTTGGATTTGTGATTTCATATGCATCCCTGCATAGTTATACTGTTCACCGTGTTTTTTTAGATTTAGAGTGGAACGAGAAATCTATTTGTTTATAATAATGCTTAATTTTTTTTTCTGTGAGAAACTTTTCGGCCAGAAGGAGTTGAGTAGGAGTTTTCGATTTAAGACTTTTTTGATAGTAAATTGATTCTAGTTTGCACTTTTGGAAGTTGATTTTTCGAATTTTCCAGTAATTTTCTTAAGCTTATAGAAAAATTACCTTTTAAAATATTTTATAAAAGTAGGGAAAATAACAAATTAAAAAATACAATTGTCATGGTTATCTATTTTTTTTTTACATTAATACACTGAAGCTCCGCCCAAAACTGTTTTATTGAATGCAATGATTTATTTCTGGATTTTTCATTTTGGATATTTTATATATATATGTACAAGCGAAGTGCTTCTGCCCACTACTTCGACACCAGATGAACGATTTTGCACATTTTTTAAATTTTAATTTCAATTTGTTCTTTTTTTTTCCAAGCGCAATTATTAAATTTAAGGTTTTTATTTACTGATTTTTTTGTTTAGAATTTTTTTCGTTATAAAAAATTATACCGACGTGCATTAATGCATATTTTATGTATATATTAAGTGGTTATAATCGATAGAGATGTATGGGAAATTGACTTTTGTAATTTATAAATCTAGTGTAAACGAATCATGTTTGGCATATTTGGCGTAGGTAAAATTTGAATCATAATATTCTGAATACACCTTGTCATTATTTATTTATTTTTAGTGGCTCGGATAATCGAATAACTGGATTTCGGTTATATAGTGTCATCGTCAACGCCACCGTAAAAATACGTATAACTGACGATATTTGTATTGTATAATAATTTCGTATTTGAATAAATGTGATTTGTGCGTGTCATAAGCACGTGTGGTGCATCATATCGCGCCATTACACGCGGCTTAAAAATACATTTCGGCATTTCGCGACCGTGTACGATATAGGTCGCCCTTTTTAGACCTTTTATCCGTATATGTATGTTTTGTTTCAGACGACATTATTATATGACCGTGTGTATTTTACCTTTTACCACCGCGTGTCAAAGTGGCCCTATCCACGCCATCGTGGAATTGATTTGTGAATTATTCCTACTCACGTTTCGTTTTGCGCACGAAATAATTTAAATTTCCAAAGTCGATGAATACGAACGAATACATAATGTTATTATATATAGCTATATGAAAACATATAGTGGTCGTGCTTTATCGGATTATTAGGAATCTGTGTTGGCTCCACAATTCGAAAGCTCCGTCGGCGCATTTATCTCAAAATAATAGATAAATATAATATGCAGATCCGGTGGTTGTCCTCTGCGCTTGGTACAGTCTTATCTGATTGATTTATTGGTTTTTTTTGTCGTCGTTCCTGCGTTGCGTGGGCTACCGCAGGAAAAAAATGCAACTCGCAGGTTAGATTTAAAAAGAACTACCTATTGTAATAATGTATGCGGCTTAAATAAGAACAAATACTAGCACAACTGCAGCATAGGAAAACAGGACACACGAAGTAGGTATACGTAATATTGTTTTTGTTTCAAGAAATCGGAAATCAACTAACTTTGATCTTGTTTTGTACGCGTGTAACACTATACGAGTATAACTGCCAACTTAAATGAACTTCATTAAAAAAAAATACAAATTATATATATATATATATATATTATATTTATTGCTGTGATTGAAATTTGGTTTGTAAATATCAATTATATATAGTTATAAATTACTGTTATAATGTGTGTATTATAATTTATGGTGTGAAAATTCAGATATTATAGAATTGATATTTTGGTTCAAATTATATACGTTATACCAATTTATTTTAACTTTTAATGCGGATATGACTGTGTAAATATTTAATCGAATTGTTTGTTTTTTGTTTCAGGTGAGAGAGTGTTATTAACATTAAAAACACTATTTAAGTACAATAAAAATAAAACTTATCTTAAGTAAAAAAAAACCGTAAGTACTTGCAATTTTTATATCGTACAATTAACGGTACACGTTATAATGTAAAACGAAATTATGTAGTAGTTTATCGTTTGTGTAATTTGGAAGAGAAAATGTGTAAAATAATTTTACGAATTAAAAGCAGCCGCGTGTAATAACATATCAAAATTGCGGGTTATATTATATTATACTCAAATCTCAATATACCTATACCTATAATCGTATTATTCAGATTGGGTTAAATATTAATGGGTTGTAGACATTATATAATACATGTGTATATCTGTAAAATATGAATGTAGGACTTAGAGATTGATGCATTTTAGCATAATATATTATACGCCAGAGTGCGTATACCCGTATATTTTTTAACTGCAGTGATTATCGTGATTGATACCCAATGTTCGGTCAGGTTAAATATAAAATTATATTGGATATTTGCAACCTACGTGTAATAGCAGTATATACAAGTTGTTTTTTTTTTTTTTTTACTTTTTTTTGTCGAGTACAAAGTATTATACTAAACGTAGATTTTATAGTTATAGGCATAGCAAATAGATAGATAATATTACGGTAGTATATAGATTAGGTTAGGTTGCTTTCCTATATATAATTTGGGTGTTCTCCTCCATGTATACTTGTATATATAGGTATAGGGTCAGAAGATAAACATGATATACTCATTGTAACATGTATGCAATTTATCCCGTTGACCTTAGGCTGATTACCATATTTTACTTATTCTGTTTGTTTCAATCATTTGTTTCTATATACTATATAGACGAATAGATGCCTATGCGGAGTACGTACCGGATCGGACGAGGTCGAAACTCTCCTGGAGCTCTGACATATTATAGCTTTGATTTCATGTACTATATATATTATATTGTGTCGGTCATTGTCGTTTTTCCCCTTTTTGTTTATATTGTACATTATAATAATATATATTGTGCGCACATGTGCAGATAATATAGTTGTAGCCTGCGTTTATTAACTCATGAATGTGGGTGGCCGATGGTTCACAAATATATTTTTGCCCTTGATCAATGACTTGTAAATTGTAATTATTACGATCATTGTATAGACAGCGTAACATTGTTTGGGAATAAAATAGTTTTTTTTAAACAATTATTATTGAATTCACATAATTATTTTCTTATAATTACGTATTACGTTAATTTTTTTTAAAATCGATTAAATTTACATGTTAGGTACGTATACGTCTATTTTGTTCCAAATATTGAGGTATATATGCCCATTATATACAGAATAAGAAAGTACTTGAAATAGTAACTATACATAAAATATTTTAATGAATCGACCTCCTGTTGTTGAAGTTTGAAACAATAAAATGTGTTATTGCTTTATATATCTGTCAGGTTTGCCAATAACTGTAATGCTTTTATTTGTATTTGGGTTAATAGTGTAATGCATTGCATACCTCTAAATGTCGTAAAATCTATTAGAATTAAACGGAATGAGCAACATTTTTATTTTGGAACATTAAAAAATATATTTCCGATTTGGATGGAAGTATTAGAAATTTCTGTATTATTCGTGATTATGTGTTTTAAATGAGTAAAAAAAAAAAAACTAAGAATATTTAGAAATATTATTATATTTTATAAGATACAAAGTAAATCATTTTGTCAAACCTATATTCTCAATAATTTCGATAGTTGAATAGTTTATTTTCGTTTACGTATTTTGTTTTCATTATATATAGATTGTAGGTATTTTTGTATATGATAAAAACGAATATACAATTTACTAACATTTTTATTTTTCAAGTCCATATATATTAAAATGATAGTGGTTATTCGTTGTGATTCTTATAAGTTCGGAAGTAATTTCATATTAGTGTAACAGTTGGGGCATAATATTTACTTTCTACTTTTGTGTTTTATATGTGAGTTATAAAAAATTGTAGTTGTAAAGTGACCAAGTTAAACTCGAAGGGAAGTAGTATTATATTGTGCTGGGTTGTAGGTATAGCGAAAGCCAAACCGGACAATTGGGTTCGTGAGCGACACTCCTGAGATAACATACTTTATAGTCGTAGGTGTTAGAGGTATTCAATTATTACCTATTTATATGGGTATCGTATAATCTAAATCATTACTAATTACTTTTTAATATATTAAACTTAGAAACTTATATATTATTATAGACGTTGAAAAGAAATTCGTGTAAATATTTATCGAACAAATTACTTGTTATAAAAAATATACTTTAATTACATTTGTTATAATATATTCCGTTTAATATATTTGGCATAAATTATCCAATTTAAGATCTTGGCATTGAAATACCATAGTATCACTATATTTTTTAAGATTAAATCTCACGTATATAGTGATAAAAAGTAGTGATGCTTGATGATAATAGTGCAGGTAATATTATTTGAATATTATTCATCTTTAAAATCACCTGTCGAATAAAAATTGCTGGAATTTATAATATAAAATTCTTGGTGCCCTGTATATTTACTTGTTTTAATTTATAATTTATGCACTAAAAAACTCAACAAATTATAGATCACGAAACGAACATTGTTTTAAAATCGGTCAGTAGATATGTTCATATTGTTTTACAATAGTCTACAAAGTCATATAACCGATTATATATTCATTCCGTGTTTAACGCGTGCAACAGATATGCAGTTTTCCACTAGAATTTAGTGTAATAATAATTGTTCATTTCTAAAAAAACCTATACTTAATAACAAAAAAAAATATTCATATGTGACAAAAAGCACGTATATGATTAAAACAGTATGACGTGTGATATTATTCCAATATGATATATTATGCGGTCTGAAGGAGTGGCCAGTATGTATACTCGTAATGGGCGTCTTTAAAATTCCCTTTTCGATCGAGAAAACTCTCCTTAGTTTTGAATAATTCATCAGTTATATAATATTTTAATAATAATATTTCTTAGGTCCATATATAATCTTACAATAGTTTATGGTGGTTTTTCTATATAGCTTAAGGGGTGTTGTTATTAAAAACGACCAACAGATGCGACAACTTTTCAGACATTTGTGCGATAATTAATTGTCAAACCCGTAATGAGTCTTGTGTGCAGATAAATTAATTTGTATTTAAATAATGATTTTAAAACGAGGGGAAATGCGTGAATACGCTTGGAGTTATTTCTGACGTAATGTATACGTACGTAAAAATAAAAATAATTGGATTTATTCCTGTAAACGTATGAAAAGAGGGTTGTTTACAATCCAAAATGGCTGAAAGCCAAGAGTTCTTTCCATTGTTTACTATATATTAGACAAAAAGTATCCTGCGTATTTCTGTAAAACAATGAGTTTAAACAGATGCGAATTTTAGCAGTATATATAGGGTTATCATTTTTAGAACGAAGTTGTAGAAATATAACATGACGTGAATTAAAAAAAAAAAATTATAATACCAAAATTCATCGGGAAAAAAAAAATATTTATAAAACATTTCAATAGTAGGTATAGTATTCGGTGTAGCATGCAGTATTATTTTTTTTTTGTGACATGTTTAAAATCCTACTTATTATTATAATTAGGTACAGTGAAATAATATAATTTACTGTATAGTTTTGATTTTTGTTATTATTTCCTATAAATGTATAAATAATTGACAAAATTAAAATTGAAAAAATATATTTTTTTATCGATTGACAAATTGAAAATGAGCAATAAGTTAAATGTTAAAACTCGAAATATGAGTAAATAATGTGAATAGAAATGTTATTATAGCTATATGATTATACATTAAATAATAATTGAAACTTAAATAACAACTTAGTTTTTAATTTTTTTAATGATAACATACATATAAGTGTATCATGTACCAGATACGCCTATATTGTTATTATGTAATCAAAATAATTATATACTTTTTACCGATTTTAATTTATATATATTTCCTAAATTAATTTTTCAGTAAGTAGTTATTTTTATTTTTTTGAGTGATACATTTTTACTATATTTATATAATTATAGGTAAGTAGTAGGTAGGTAGATACATATTTTATTAATATTATATTTTAACATATAATGTGTCTAATGGTTATTTAATTTTCATTTACAGTTTTTCCAAATATATATATATAAATATATATATAAGATTTTAATAAATATTTATCGTATAAATTATGAGCCAGTAGCTGATACAGGGAGAGGCAAAGGTGGCATTTCCCTTTCCCCTAAAATTTAGCTCTGGATCTGCCACTGAGTTTGAATCATTGAAATGAAAACAATATTATAATATAATAATATTATATTGTTAGCACTGGTTAATTTTTCTATTTCACACTGAATTTTCCATATTTTCCTACATTTTTTTTTAAAATTCAATTATTTCATCAAATTTTATAAATTATATTATAATAATATTATTCATATATTGTAATTTATCATTAATTATAATGCTTGCCATCTGGGTTTGTTTTATAACTAAAATCAGTCATTATGAATTAAGCATTTTGTATTATATGGTTTACAGTGTATTAGTATATATGTTTTTAAATATTATTGATAAAATAGATTATAATATATACCTATATTAATTGGTTTTAGTACAACAAATAATTTATAATTATTCAATCTAATAGAATTTTAAAATGCGAGTGACTAATATATTTATATAATATAAAATACTTAAAAATTATTACATTATATTTTTATGATTTTAAATGTACAATATACTAATAATGATTATTTTATAATCAATATTATGATGTACCGATGCACTAAGGGGAAATAATGGCAATTACCTGCCTCCTCAGCATAGGGGTGTATATACTTAAATATTCTATAAAAAATCAATTTTTTTTATACTCAAAAGGTAAAAAGTTAATCAAATACATACAGTAGAAATTAGACGATTGTATCCTTCGATTCTCAAACCGATTAGAGTGTATTATTATTTTTAATTTGGAAGTAATTTTGTACATTATAGCTGAGCTATTTTAAAAAAGTCATTTATTTAATTTTTTAAATTGTAAATCGCCAAATCATTGCATTTTAATGTTGCAAGTTGCGTGTTACACATTACAGCAGTGTGGACAAAGCTTTAGCGAAGTTTAGTATACAATTGATTGTATGCGTATATATTTAATTTAAAAATATTATTATAAATTTTTACTATATATGTAAGTATAAACTAAAATAGCATCTAATATATATCTTACGAGTACCTATTATGGATTATAATTTTACGTAGAATTAGGTACCTAATAAAAATCACGACAAAAATGTATTGTAAAACATGCATTGTAATAGATTTTAATTTTTTGTTATAAGAGTTGGTACCTAAATATTACGATTAAAATATTATATTTTATTATATTAAAATTATGTGAACAAATCATTTTTTTTTTAAATAGCCTATACGTTTTTGAAAAATCATGTCAATGTGCTACACATGTCACACATAGACAATGCTACAAATTATTTGGTGCAAATTTTAGGCCTCTGACATTGTTTCTAATTTATAATAAAATTACACTTCGAATTACACACATTTTTGTTGGTCTTTTTTCTATTTGTAAAAGATTAAGAAAGAGAATAAAATTCAATACCAAGAAGATACAATTTTCCATCAGAAAGCTCTTTACCCAAAAACTCCTTCACTTTTCTTCTTGAAAACATGTATTTATACTCGTATAAGCATACAAAAAAATATTCCTCGCTTCATATTTTGTAATAAGTGTTTATACTCTAAATTTAACCTAAACGCCAAAATTTCAATTCTGCGTAATGTGATTTTGCTATATTATCTGTTAGATAGACAGAGACAACAAATGCGTGTGTAACATCCTCTTAAGGTTATTGGCCATATACCTTCATATATCGGTTTTTTAGATTTTAGCAGTTTAGTCGTGCAGTCTTGAATTGATATGGTGACTGGTCTCGTTCATAGACAGGTGAAATATTTCTTCCATATTATAATAATATTATATATAGTACTGTAGTTGTCTATTGTTGTGCACGACAGGTGAATAAATACCTGTAATTAACTTCGACCACACATTTTCCAACTATTCTACAATATGCAATTAGTATCTGTTTACAATTTGTATCACTAAGTTACACTATTCATTGACACGTGTGTTACTGGAAAAAATAATATTACGTTTCGATTCTTTTTTTTTTAGAAATTTACACAATTCTAGCTTATGCTTTCATAAAATTCGTCAATTTTTAATAATTTCATATACGAGTAGATCACTAGAAAATAACGAGTACAAAAGTCGATTCGCTCAAATTATGCATAATATAGATCTATTAACAAAATTGGACTATGTTTCGAGTTGAAAACCCTCACACAATATCTGATAAGTGATAAGCAAAGGGGATTATGGAAGTAAAATTACTTTTAGACTAGCTTATTCCATGCATGATATCTGTGATAATGATTAATGTGTACCTGCTCTAATCTTTTTTACAGTAATACTCAAATTTGTACAAATTCAATCAAATATTTTATGCGTACTAGAGTAACAAACAATTAATTAAAAAATATATTTATTAGCATAACATAATAGTCGTCAATAACTATATTATAATCTTGTAGATTATTTAGAGTTTAAACAGTTTAAAAATACGTATATATATAGCTATTTAGAAATTCTTGACCACATATTGAATTGTTTAGAGAAGTCGAAAGTGTTCATATAGATGCATCGAACCGTGTTAGTTGGACACGGTTTGAAGTTTCCAGATGAAACACTTTAAGAGACTTTTTAACATGGGTTATATCGTATTATAAACTGTATATAGTATTTAATTTATTTTAAATACATTAATTATAATGATTATGCAATCATTATACTGGTTGGTAATTTAGTCTATAATAATTAATATAGCATAGTTAAAATAGTTTTAATACGTATAATTATTTGTTTGTATTTGCTCCATTCAAACATTTTACATAGTACATATTATTATACTGAACAAATATTAATGTAATAATATGTCTTTTTATAATATTATTTATCATGTATATTTTTGACTATAAGTATTAATATTAGTAATATATAATATTATAATCTTAAAGTTATTAATCTAGTTTTATCGTATTGTTCAATCCAAATGATTGTATTTAATAGATAAATTTATTATATTTTATTTAATATAATTTTATGCTTTAACAGATACTGTATTCCAAATTATTATGTTCCATAATGTTATGCCGAAAATAGATACTTATATTGTATATTAAAGACTTTATAAAATGTCAAAATCGTCAGTTTGTATTATTGAAACTGAATTAAAATTTTATATTTATAAAGAATGTATGAGTACATAATAATACACGATCTGGATAAAATAATAAATGATAACAAATGATTTAAATCTGTATTTTTAAAAATGAATTTTTGAATATATTTTATAATGATATATAAGTATCTATATATAAAAATAACTATATATATCTATAAGTAATTATTTGTATTATAGTCATTTAATCTAAACCAAGAGAAAGACCTCAATTAATTAAAAGACAAATGGTAATGAATAGGTACTGGACCATTATAATTTCACATTACATCAATTTTCTCTTATAGTTATAAATATTCAAAGTGTGCAAAAATGTATTAAATAAAATATGTGTTATAATACAGAATAATCTAAAATGATTTAAGTATTTTTTTTAACTTGTAAATGCTCTTTTAGGAAGAGTGGTAGTATGATTAAATGAGAATCATTACTTTTATTTTTACAAATACTTATCACTAAAGATATTATTTTTAATGGATTTTAGTGGTTAATGGAAATATAAAAAAAAATGCAAATCTTTTTGTCTGCGGAAATGATTTAATGTTTTTAGAAATTGCATTATGATGCCCACATGGGAAAATTTGACGGGAGCGATGCACCGTCCCCTTGTGAATCGCAAATCCACCCCTCACAAGCTATACCTATTACCTACTGCATAAATATATATATATAATGTCTCACAGAATATATCAGTAATGCAATTTCTTAAAACTCATCATTTTTGTCAAGCAATTTATTTGTCTTTAAAAATATTTTTCAACCATCGAAATTCATTAAAAGTATGTTTACGTGATGTTTATAAACATTTAATCTAAATATTGATGATTTTAAAAAGTTGACCTTAAAAAGTGCATTCAAAAATAAATATCTTCCGTATAATAGATATTCGTGTATTTTTTCTAACTATACATAATATATTATTAAAATACTTTCATACATTATAATAAATTTTTCTTTATTTTAAGTAAGGTGAAATTAAAATTATTTTGTAATCGTACATAGATTATACAACATGCATATACGAGTACGTATTATACGGGTATAATGAGTATAATAATTAGTATTATGGCAATGCGTCGCACGCATAGGGTGTTACAGATAGATTAGTTATCCTTATCACCAATATAATGTAAAGACTAGAATAATATAAAGGTGGTTTATATAGTACTTTAAAGTAAACTGGAAATATATACCGATACCCAGTCATTTGCTGCTTTTAAAGTAGAGATATCGTCTTTTAATTATTAATTTTTCAGATCTCTATTCTAATTTTTCCCATTCTCAACAAGGATTTTAACTTAGTAACTAGGTCAAGAGAGTATAAAAAATAAGGAAGTATAGTCATATATTCTGTAAAAATATAGTATTTTCGATGACTTAATCTCTATTGCTCATTGTGATGGAGGAAATACGAGCTGTCCTTCCGCAGTCACTACATTTATTTTCTTCTTGAAATTTTCTCGGAGACTCGTGACAGATAATCTCACAAATATCAAAAAAACCTCATAGCAGCATGATTTAGTTGATTTTTATCATAGGATGGTTATCAGTTAATATCGACGTGATTTTAAACTGCAGGATTCAACATCAACTGATACCCGACCACCTTCGAATATTTTAAACCAGTCGTTTAACTAAGTGTATCGTATATCTAAAACATTGGTCACCGTGAAGTATTTGCTTCATATAATGAGTTTCAATAAAAATGTACAAAGTACAAAATTAAATTAAATTATTTTAAAATTCGTTATATATTATGTATAACATTATAATATATTCGTCGATATCAATTTTAAGTTTATTTTAAAATACTGTTCATTTTATACCTATAGTTTATTTATGCAGTGATGGGCGATATCTGTATCAAAACATATTTACGTATGTATCTTGTAACATTTTTTAAAGGAGTCTAATTTTTCCTTTGCAGTGAATCTTTTGGTACTACAATGATATGTTTATATATTTTTTTTCTGGTAATAGCTTTTTGGGTAGGAGTCAAGAAGGAGTCTTGGGCTAAAGAGCTATTTTGATAGAAAATTCGTCCTAGATTTTTAATTATTCAAATTCGTATTTTTAAGAGGTCATATAAAATTATAAATTTGGTGACGTCCAACAATTAAAAAAAAAATTACAGTATTTATGTATATTACACCGAGTTCTGTTCAAAATGGTTTTACAGAATGCAAATGTAAATCAAATTTAATATAATATCCACTACCAGTACCATATCCAACAAGGGAATTGCTTTTACACCCAACTTTCCGCCTTTTTTGTATTTTTTTTTTTATAATATATAAGAAGTGTCTATATTATTACTGTATGTAGTGTCTATAAATACTGTAATAAGTATCTTATCAAAAAAATTGATTGTATAATGTATATTTTTTTCTTGTATTGCACCTAAAGGGGATAAAAATGTATATAGAATTTTGTACCTACTTAAATACTTGTTTTTAAGTATACTACCCAGCCCTACAGGTCACCTATATATATATAAAATATATTAGTCTTATGTCGTGTATAGTGTATAACCTTTATAAAAACCACGAGTAGGTATATAATATGCAAAGTAAAACGTTGTTCTGTAAAATTGTAAAAAAATTAAATGAACTAAAAAACAGATTGCGTGGCCTTTCCGACGACCGGGCCCCCACTAATGATAAACCACACGTGTCTGATCGCCAATAATGGTGTTCGTGTGATTTCAGAAGAAACCGGTCGTCCAACGATGATGATGTGGTGGTCGTCGTCTTCGTCGTCTTGGATCGGTCGCCGGATCGCGTCCACGTTCGTCGTCAGTTGTCAGCGACTACAGTATCAGCAACATAAGCAGCCGCAGCAGCAGCAGCGTCGTCTACAATCGTCTTTCTCGGCGGACGTCGCTCAACCGTTGCGGAGCACGAAAAAGAAGTCGAACCGGGCGCCGTCCAAACACTTGGTGGACGTGAAAACCGTGCGAGCCACCGGCGGTCACGGCGGTAACGGTACCGTGTCGTTCATGAAGCTGTTCGGTAACGAGTACGCCGGCCCGGACGGTGGTGACGGTGGCACCGGCGGTCACGTGGTATTCCGGGCGTCCGAGAACGTCTCCGGTTTGGCGCACGTGCTCACGCTGATCAAAGCGGCCGACGGCGAGAGGGGCTACAACAAAGACTGTCACGGAAAATGCGCCGAACACCATTTCGTGGACGTGCCGGTGGGCACCGTCATCAAAGACGGCACCGGCCGGGTGGTCGGGGACCTCGGCCGGCCCGGCATGCTGTTTGTGGCGGCTCGGGGCGGGGCGGGTGGTCACGGCAACAGGTACTTCGCCACGGACACGGAACAGGCGCCGGAGGTGGCCGAAATGGGCGCCGTCGGAGAGTGCCTGTCGTACACGCTGGAGTTGAGCAGCATCGCCGACTTCGGGCTGCTGGGGTTCCCGAACGCGGGCAAGAGCACGCTGTTGCGGGCCATCACCCGGGCCCGGCCCAAAGTGGCCCCGTACCCGTTCACCACGCTTCAGCCGTACATTGGCGTGGTCCGGTACAGCGACATGGAAACGGTGGCCGTCGCCGACCTGCCCGGGCTGATCGAAGACTCGCACCGCAACCACGGGCTGGGCATATCGTTCCTGCGGCACGTGCAACGGTGCATGGCACTCCTGCTCCTCGTCGACCTGTCCCTGCCCGAGCCTTGGTCGTACGTTCACGTGCTCCGCAACGAGGTCCGGTGCTTCTCCGGGACGATCCTGGACCGGCCCCAGCTGATCGTGGCCAACAAGATTGACGTGGACGGCGCGCAGGAGAACCTGGCCGCGCTCAAGCGACAGCTGCCCGACGACACGATCATCGAGATATCCGCCAAACACGGCGTCAACTTGGAGTTCCTATTGAAGCGCATGAAGCACATTTACGACGAGCGAAGCTTAGCCACCGAAGCTGATGCCGAACACGTGGACTGAACTTTATGAACATTTAAATATTGTTTTTTTTTTTTAAATAAATTAATAGTAAACGTTTAATATTTTTTCGATTGTATAACCGTTTAAAAAACGAAAATCTACAATAAATACACACAGAACGTTTCAATTTGATTAGTATTAAAGGTACCTTTAATCGTTATATATATATAACTTTATCAGTGGTGCAACCAGGATTTTTAAGGGCGGATTCAAAAAATTTTTTAGTAAACGACTTTTCAGACATAGATGGTACTACGTGTGCAGCCTGTGCTGCACCTGACATTTCAGTCACCATGGTCGATAATATTTTACATGACAAGTTAACATTTTAATAAATACAATTTTTTTTTTTAAATAAAAATTCAGTATATTATAAACAGAAACTATTTATAATTGAAAGAATATGTATGCTGCATTTGAGGAAAAAGTCTGGGGCCGAATATGTTTTAAGAGGACGACTGACCCTAACATTGATTGTTTTAGATAACAGAGGACATACAAATACACATTTTGATGTAGTTTTTTTTTTTTTATAATTTTGGTTCTTTTAGCAGCTGGTTTTAACAAATTTTGAAAAAATGAAGAAACAACAGATAAATCATATAAAAACGAAAACTAAATATTGAAAAATAAAACAATTAAAAACGGAAACAATTCAATAATATGTTAAATTAAAAAGTTGTAGATGTGTTGACCTTTTAAAAAGCATTATTAACAAGAATAACAATGGGAATTTTTTTTTAGAATAAAAATAAGGGGTGCAAAATACTAAATATTTGTTTAATAAGCAGAGGAAAAATATCATGGCGTTGCCCTCTCTAAATAAAAACAGTCGTTTATTAAATGTAAATATAAATTTTAAAATAAAATAAAAATGCTTTTTATTAAATGTAGACGTGAAATTTAAATTTTGAATTAAAAATATTAATTTTTAAACCAAAACGATAACTACAAATGGAAAAACGTAATTCAACTTAAAATGACGATAATTATTAATTTACCAATATGTAAAACAAAATTTTGAATAACGTTCTCAAGCTCCACGTTTTAAATTTGCACATAGGTAATTTTTGTTATTTAAATAGGAACATTCTTTTGATACCAAATTCATGCAGGTAAAATTTTAAAGTAATTTTGATGGAAGATCTTTGGTTTTAAATCCAAAATTGACAAGTTACTGCAACTGTTTCAATATGTGAAAACATTTTAAAATGTCAATTTGGAAGTCTAACCTCCAAGTTTAAGAATTAAATTAGAAGAATAGTAACCATGATAGTAAATATTATGGTCAATATGTAAATTATTTTAAAAATATCTGTCTGTCCAAATCCTGTGTTAAAAATTGACTGAGTGTAACACAAAAAATTTAATTACCTCCGAAAATACATTGTGGTCTGAAATTTGAAATGATTGTAACTCGGGTCAATTTTCGAAATCAAATTTGGATAGGTTGTTTTTTTTTTGGGGTAATTTTTGTGCATAACCTTAAAATGTTCCAAAAGTTGGTAAATTTTGTATTTAGGATAGAGTAACTAGACGTTCCGTTTTTGTGTGATTGTCCCGGTTTTGAGAATTTCGTACCGTTGTTGCAACAAAGTTCAAACGGGATGCTTTTTGTTCCTCTTTTGGAAGTGGGGTCCTGTATTTGTCAAATGACAAAATTGTAAATCGACGAATGATCTTTTTTTTTGCTTATTTACCATTTTACATTTTGGTAGAAATAAATTATTATACGAAATTATTATTATTTTTTTATTCTTGTATTGTTGTCCTGTTTTTTATTTTTTAAAAGAATATGGTCACCCTAATTTAGTTTACACATCAAAATTACTTACAAAATATTCGACTTATTTGAATCTGGTATTAAAAATGATAAATGTTTGAAAAACAAAAGTATTGTATTCGAAAATTTAAAAGGATCAAAATTATAAAAAAAACCAATTTTTTTTCATGTTGCAAAACACACAATTCAAATTGGTTAAACATTTGTAGAGATACTGATAGTGTTTCCAGTCATATATATTGAATACATGGTATAAATTATATTTGTTCGTTCTGCTATAGGTTGTTGCAGTTGCATAATATTGAAAATATGCGCGTTCTGCATTGAGGATATTTATGTATATAAGTATATGGTTCTTAGCCAAATATGATGAAAAATCAATTTTTTTAATATAATTTATAGACTGTCGCGTAAATCACACGGACTCGGGGAAACGGCGCCTGTCGTATAGGAACCTTCGGCGTTATATGCTAATGAAGACTGATATGCCACCTGCAAAGAGAGAGTTATATCGCTGTTTAGCGCGCTATAAATCTTCGGAATTTGATTGTTTAATCGACGAGTCGTGTGAACGTGACCGTACGAAAACGTGTATTCATTGTTGGAAATGTTCGACAGAAATATATTAAACTATTCGTAAAAAAAAAACTAGATCGCGGAGAATGTTGATTATTTTATTATATAGAGGATTATTATAGACGTAATTGAAGGAGATTATATACTACGGTATTATTAATAGGTATACAGTATTAATTCAAAGCTGGGAAGTAACAAAGTTATACTAAAAAAACCCTTATAGAGTATCCTACCGGAAATTACTAACTATCGTAACTTAACTATACTTATTTTAACCATTTTTAACTTACCTCGTCACAAAGGTAATTACCAAATTAATGAAAAAAGTATCTCATATTATTATATTATATTATTTATCTCATATCTCATATTGTATTGTCAATTTAAAATTTTAGATTCTGAGCGTAGCGAGGGAGCTAGTGGTTTTATAATGATGTTTATTTATTTATTTATTTATTTTTTTCTTCTCTGTTAACAAATTTACTACCAGAAGGAGTGCTCCGATCTATACAAGCTTACATGGTTTCCGGTAGCAAATTTCATCTAGTTGGTACTTTAGAGAGGTCGTTTTGCGATTTTCTCAATAGTTTTTTAATGCGTAAGGAAAGACTACCAAAAATTGATGAAAAAACGGTAAATTTACGGTTTCGTCAAATCGGGAATTTTCATTCCTTCATAATTTCGAAAATAATGACTTGAAAATCTTGAAATTTTTATCAAATATTTAGTTTAGTAATATATTTACGTTAATTAAGTTTTTTTTAATTTTTTTTAAATTTTGGTCTATTTATAGACATTTT
>JAIPRL010004711.1:0-36156 GCA_025469235.1 Pemphigus obesinymphae | reverse complement strand
CGCAGTGTCAGGATCAAAACAGCTCAAGGACTATATACTCGTGCCATACAGCAGGTTGTTCCTCTCCTATCTGAAGACTCTGTAGTATAGGTTGGACGAGATATTGCGTCCAAAGGGGGGTGTGTTTGGGGATTTGTCAACACTGTAAGTTTTTGTAGGTTATGTTATTGTATTTTTTTTATGTATGTAAAAATGTAAGCTGCTAGCAAGCAAAGTTTTTAGTTTTTTTTTTGGTGTTTTATGTTCTATAATAAATTAAAATGTAAATGTGTTTTTATTAAATGGTTTGAAATACAGTCCACTGAGTAACAGTGTAATTTTGCAATTAAGATGTATTAATTTATTAAAACAGGTATATTGAAAAATCAGGATTTATTTACACACAAGTTTTCAAACCGTTTAATTAGTGTAACTTCAAATATGTTATACTAGCCACTATAGGTACCTATATATAGGCGTTTAATGTTTATTAAAACCGGGCACTGTAAATATTGATCACGAAGCTCGGAAAACAAAAAATATATATTTTAATATACCTATATTATAATACACCTAATATATTCCGTAGGTACAATGCTGAATGATGGATATTTGAGAAATCATCTCATAAAATAATGGATACAATTGTGAAAAATCAAATGTACTTAAGTATACCTATAAGTACCTGTTAATAAAAAATTAACTTATTGTAACAAATTACCAGAGCTTAAACAATCTAATAACTATATAAGTATCTAATTATAATAATAATAATTTCATATTTCATTAAATTTACTTTTAAAAATTAATTTTCTTAATTTTGTGTTATTTGTTTTTTGTTTTAATGTATCTATCTATTTCTAATTTGTAAGAACAATGTAGAAATATTTTAGGAATAACTTTGTAGAAACGTTTTATGATAACGTTTTAATGTTGTATAAACATTTTATATCTTACATTTTTAATTCACTAAAAATATTTAAAGCATCAATAAAATTTTGTGTATTGAAATATGTCTTGTACCTATAGAATTTTATCCTTACTGAAACAATTATAATTTAGTAATATCGGTTTATTATTTAATCAATAATTACAGAAACTCTATTTAAATTACCAATGGAAGCAATTTCACCTATCTCACATTTCCACATAACATATTAAGTTTAGATTGTCTTAAAAAATATTTTAGAAAATGCATTTAATAATTAATTATACTTAAATTGAAATAAGAAATTTCAAAGGGTAAGCAATATTTTTAACTTGCATAGATTTCGTTTTAAGTAAATTATGTTATTTAAACTTAGGTAACTAAATTTTTTATGCCCAGTTCCGTTACTATGTATTACATAAACATCACTATGTGTGACGTAGCTATAATGTGATCCTCAAGTAATTTATCGAAGTCCATAAGTTCGGTGTTGCAGAAAGAATATTTATGTGTATATTTACTATAATATATAGTTCATAGAGGGAAATCATATTTTTATGTGGTTGATATCTTCATATTATCTATTTTCTTTGTTTGATGCTCTGCACACACACTCCATGGCGTCTACTCAATGCCTTACACCAACGACATTGCCACACCGTGCGTCGGGCGTCGACGCGATTTCCTTTTTTTTCCACTGTGTAATAAATGTACCTATTGAGTATTGAGTACTGACGTTTCCTTTTTTTTGTTAAATTTAATTTTTTTTCTTTAGTTTTAATAAATATTGTTTCGTTTTTAGTTTTTATCTTCGGTATTTTTATTATTGATTAAAAATCTATTAAAATATTTTGATATAAGAATTTATGATATACCTATGTCCTATATAGGTACTTAATACCTAACTAGGTATGCTGATTAATACATTTTAAAGAAATATTATATTGGCATTGTCTTATAAATACTATTATATAAGCTACAGCCAACAATTATATCATGTTCGTGTTTTGGAAATTGAAAATTTTGATAAAGTAGATTGGAATCAATTTATTCAAGTAGGTACAATAGATGTGATTAGAAGTTCTATACCTAATAATAATAATTTAATGTATACAAAAATGTAAGCGTAAAATATGATTACCGTTAGGTATATTATAGTATAATATATATATACCTATATATTATTTATTAAAGATAATATACTTATATAATGTTAATCAAACTAAAAAATGGAAAAATTATAATAATAATTACAAAAAATCAACACAAAAAGTATTACATAAGACTCAATTATATGTAGTGGAATTTGAGCGTATAACTTTATGGGATATTTAGCGCATAATTAATACCATTGTGCAATGTAAATATAAAAATTTTGGTTGAAGTCTAACTTTTGGGTATTGACGAAAAAAATGTCTTAATATTGAAAAATGACACATAAAATTTTTCTTTGTATACTAATTGTAAAAAATATCCCATGGTCGGATTTTTGATTTTCTCATTTTCCACCCCCCCTTTTTTCACCTACAAGCATGCCTTTTGGGTACTTAAATTTATGTATACATGATGAATTGAACGTGATGAAAGTGAACTAGTCGGCGGTACACTTTTTAATTCCAGTATAGTATACAATCAAAAAACTTATATGTCATTTTTTTCGTCGGTACCCAAAAGCCAGACTTCAACCAAAAATTGTTTTATTCTATATAATATTCTTTCTTATGTGGTAGCTAGGTACATACAATGACTATGCATACGGGCATAAGAGAATTAATGTTAATTTATGAATAAATATAAATATATTTATATGTTAATTTTATTTGCGAAGGGCCTTTTTATTTATTTAGCCGACTAAGTAAAATGTAGCCATGCCGCCACTGCGGCTACATTCATCATTTATAATTTATAAAATGAATGCATTCATTCCAAACACTGTAAGATTATATCTTTATAACAATTATTACTTATTTACTTTTATGTTTTAATTTCTTCCATATAACAATCAATATGTATGCCTAATTATAGTTATAGTAGTTATAACCCGCCCGGTTCATGTGCGCCCACGGGTGACAACGTGACTTCACACGTCTGACCAGATCAAGAGTTCAAAAATATGAATTGAACAATATGTGATATATCTACAATAAAAAAATAATGCAATAATTAAGCTACAATGCATTGACAAATCAATGCTAAAAGAGCTATTTTGACTTCGATTATTATTTTATTAAAATTAAAATTTAGTCTATACTTTAGTTACAACAATAATAATAAACAAAAAAAAGGTTCTGGGGGGATATATCCCTATCACCCCCCTCCACCATAATTGCGCCATTAAGGACTGTTAACGGCTATGCTATACCTTTATTGATAAATATTTTGTGCAACAAAAGTTCGAGATGCAGGACCAACCATCCGTATGCGCTCAATATATTATAAGAAGTTTTGGTTCTCCATGGTTGTTAATAATGTTTGGAAATTTATGATTGTACTATTGTAAAAAGTTTTTATGCTTATTTGTGCTATTTTTGTTATTTATTTTTTTTAAATGGTGATATTATGCTGTTATTATTTCTGTAGTAGTCGTCGTGGAGAACAAATAACATTGTAATTATACGAGTACCTAGTTTATTAAAATATTAAATATTATAGGTATTATTTACAACCAGTGATTGAATTTGAAAAAACTCGAATACTACTAAATGTTTTAAAATCACGAGTTACAGCTTTCCAGTGTAAATAAAGTAGACTTTATCTCTATCTGACAAAAAATGTGCACGATTTATATAATTATTATTAAAATAACACAAATTTTATTTTGCACATTTAATGCATATTTATAAATTTTAAATGTATATTTTGTAGTATATTATAGCTAGTCATAGATGATCATCATAATATAGCCTTACAACTCTGTAAGATTTTGGGCTGCCACTTTTACCGACCTTCAATAATCACGGTCCTGGATTTTTTCCTTCCAACCATTTACTTCTAGTCTTCTCTCCAGATCTTGTAGTACTGGATTTTCTTCCTGTCTGTTGCCATTCAATTGATGCTCTAACTTCATTGGTTTCTTCTTTTCTCATTGTGTACCTAAACCACTGAATTCTCTGTCCCTTCACATAGTTTGTTATATAAGGTATACCTACCTACTTTGGTAATTGTCCTTATTTACACGGTTTTCCTTGTACGCCAGCGGTTTAGTGCGTTATCGAACATTGGTACACATATTGTTCTTAGTACTTTATCCTCAAAGTTTCTTAGTTTTTCTTCAACTTGCACTGTCATAGGCCATACTTTACACCCATAAGTTAATGTTGGTCTTACAATAGCCATGTATAGGTTTACTTTTGTTCCTCTGGAGAATATCTTTGATTTGATCTATTTAATGGTTATAGATACATTTTTTAATTAAGAACATTTTTTCGCCTGCATCTTTAGTAATTTGCAAAATTATTTATTAATTATTATACAATCTATACCAAAAATATTTCTATAAAATGTTGAATATATTATACTAATATAATATGATTCATCTAGGTATACAAATATAAAATTTCACATTTTCTCAAAAAATACCCCTGAACTTATTTTTTTTTTTACATTCGTACCCAACTATCCATTTTTCAGATATTATATTCGATTATATATGCCAAAGAAACAATGCCAGTTTGTGTCATATTTCTCAAAATGTTTAAATATAGATATAGATACGACTAAAGAAAAATAGGGAGCCATCAAAAATCGGAGTGGATAAACACGGTATAGGTACATTCATCCGAATTTAGACAACGAGTAAAAAAAAATCATCAACTCTTTTTAGATACATCCCTAAAAATTTGCTCCTAAATACATCCCTATATCTAATCTATAATATTTTGTTAAGAATAAAGGTATACCCTTATTATTTATATATATATTTTTTTTTCTCGTTTCAATACTGCATGTATCAATTTTTAAACATATCTCAATTGTAGGCAAATATTTAAAATTGAACATTTTGTAATAATTATAAAATAAAAAATTAATAAGATACAAAGTGAGTGAAAAGGGTGATTATTGTAACATATAGTCTTGTTTAGCTCATCTCGACGAAAACTAGAATTTGTATTGATATTTTTAATTTGAAAGTCGTGAAGAATCTTAATGTCAAAATCAATTTTGAAGGGAGCTAAGTTTATCACAGCGTGATTTATTAAATTGCGAGTGTTTAGAAAATAAATTGTGAGTAAAGGTTCTTAAAATTCATAAGTATATGTAAAATATATGATTATATGATAGTATGATACGGAATATATGTGGTGTAAATAACATTGAAATAATAAAACTTTTATCTTAAATAGGTAGGCACATGAAACATTTTGAAAAAATATTGTTGAAATAGAAATTACAGTGTTTTTATTTTTACTAAAGCAATTTCAGTGAAAACTATATTGCAGAAAAGAATGAAAATATGCTAAATTGACCTTTTTAAAGTACCGCCTGTGTCCACTTTCCAATGTAGATAGGTACTTCTATGAACACTTACTATAGGTACCTACTCCAAAAAGCGTTTCGTAATATAAATAATTTTCGTCATATATTCAAACATTATCTTACATTCACTTGTAAAATAATTTTGTCGTATGGGTTTTACTGAGGTGGCAATTGATAATTGATATTTTATTGATTTATTTAAGATTAGTAATACGTTAATATCCTAAAACGACATAAATGCTATAAATAGATACTATATCTTATATTTTTATGCTATATTTTCTTATCATAATGTATTTTTTAATGACGATAACTTTTCGTTAAAATTTGAATTGAATTTCAGGTAGGTATACTTATTATCTATTATATATATATATATATATGTATAATATATTAATATATTATTTATTAGTTATTTTACCGGGTTATAAAGTTACAAAAAATATAATAGGTAGGTATATACTTTAGTAATTAGTATTTATTTAAATAATAGGTATATTAAAAAATATAAATTGTGATTTTATTATAAACCTATTATTATGGTTGTACCTACTTATTAACTTACGTATACAATAGGTATTATATTAGAGACAGAGCTTATAGTTTGAGCACTATTTTTATATAAAGTCTGACGTTTTTGAGCTTTGAATTTTCGATTCTAAAATATTAATACAGGTACAATTAAAATGTTTAAATTAATTTTATTTAAATTTAAATTGTATATGAATGTCAAATTTATCGATACTGTGGTAAATTTGATACTACTTTTTCCAAAAAAAGTACAAGTTAAAAAGCCATTATGAAATTGTTGCATATTTTAATTACGTTTAACTTGTTTATTGTAAATTTCTTTAAGCACCATTATAATTATTATGAAATATAAACGTAATATTAGGTTATACCTACTAATGTTTCTATATATGTTTACTTTTTAGTTTTAATGTTAGTACCTACTTGTATTTATTGTACTTATTTATTTGTAATATTGCTTTTGTATGAAAGAAAATAGTAAAATCAACTTTTGTTTTATTTAGAATTAAAAAATATATTAATCTTCACGAACACTCATTACTACTCAACATTGAATATTTAGTTAATTTGTATTGTATATATGCTTCTGTAATTGGATACCTATTTTTATTTTACCTAATTATTATAATTTCCATTGGTTAATAATTAAAATATATATATATATATATATATAATAATATTGTTAGTAGAGTTATAGAAGTGATGTTGGTTTATTGGGTATTTTTCAGTGTTTGAAAAGAACGACATTCATGCGCCATCACGTTCATATTTTGTGAACAACACACTAGCACCACTCGTTTCTGTCTAATAGTAATACGTGAACGTGGACGACGTTTATATTTTTAAGGAATTTAAACGATTTTCAGGCTGTTAAAATGAAATTAAAATATATTTAGAATTCACAATAAACCCTATTAGAGTTAAACATAATTATAAACATTATATAATACCCAAAAGTCTAATTCTGTGGGTCCGCTATAAAATGAAAAGGATAGTTTCTATGAATCAGTAATATTTGGTAAATACATAAGAAAAATGTATATTTTGTTAATAATTAAAATTAAAACGAACGATCAGATCAACGGGTTTATTTATTTAAAGTACGCGAATGTGAACGTGTCCTTTTTAATACATTTGAACGCCAACGCGAACGAGTTAATTTTTTACGCATTGAACGTGAACGTGAACAAATTCAATTTTCAAGTAAATGTTTCGAACATTGGTATTTTTATATTATTCATTCTACTTTATATTATCTATTAAGGAATATTCTTAATTGAAGTTATTTAAAAATGTTTTCTTAATTTTTGTCGTATAAAATATCGAATTGGTATTATATGTATAAGAGTAGGTATACATTTTTAGTTTGACATTATAAAAAAAGTAAATTATATGTACGATTTGTTAATAGTATTAATAAAAATTAATAAACTATAAACATTTGTTTAATATTTGAATGTTTAAGAGGACGTGGCGGCGTACACCTAATTATTAAGGGGTTTTGCGTAGGCAATTTTTATGAAACAACTTAAGAATATCATAGAAAGATGATATTGAAATGAAAAAATAAATTATAAACAACGAAATTATCTAGTGACGTAGCTGAATTTTGATATTTTCATTTTTACACGTTTTATGAATTGTTAAAAATAAATTTCTCTGATTTTTTTCAATAACTATAAATTTTAAATAAATTAATATATTGGAAAAATACTGCATAGGTCGCTAGATAATATTATTAGCTATAATTTGTTTTTTGTTTCGTGTTTCTAACATGTTTGTAAGTTTGCAAAAATGAAAAATGCTATTGCAAGCTTTTTATTGAAAGTTTGTAGGTACAACGTCCTCTTAAGGTTTAAAAAAATGTATTAAACTTAAAATGAAACTAAGCGTTTATAGTAAACAATATAATAACAACGGTATTTAATAGTTCGTTGTTAAATGGTTAATTTTTGTATTAGCTTGTTTATTAAGTAGATAATCAAAGGTAATTGTTAGTTGTTTTATATATTTTAACATTATTTTCAAGTCCATCAGGTAATTTGTAATAGGTACCTAATTTTATAATTTTATTTTAAAATTGTGAAAATGTTTAAATTTATCGTAGATTAGCTAACCATAGATTTCTTATTTTTTCTGAGAATACTTATTTCCATTATATTGTTATTTAAATGAAATAAATTGTTTAAATTATAGAAAGTTTATATTTCAATTGAATAAATTATATATATATATATATAGGTATTAATAAATGTTATTATGATCGAATAAATAATAATTAGGTATAAAGTTCTATAATTATTTTCAATGGAAATAAAATCATTAATTAAGTAAACTGTGTTAAAAGACTCAGCTCAAATTCGTATTTAAATACAATTTTGATAATATATATACATAAGTTTACCTGCTCTTAAGGTCGATTTATCAGGTGTCAACAATCTCTCCCGCCAACCTACACTAGTATGAACCATATATAGTATCCTTATTCTATGGTATGAACGTACATTTTACACCAGTTTCGAACGCCGCTAGAGTACTCTGTCTACGATGGTTAAAATCACGATGTATTGAGAAGTATCGTTTATTCATTTATTCTTCTCTCTACATCATGGTTGGAATATTATCATTCAACTGATAAGCCCAGTGTTAACTTAACACCTGATAAATCCACCTTGCTTGTTCTTTTCCGCGACGTATCTTTATATAATAACATAATATAAAACAATATTGTTGGTAAAAGAACGTTTTGTCCCCGACCATTTAGTTCCCCAAAAACTTGCCATTTTGTCTCCAATATAGGAATATAGGACATTTCGTCCCCCCAAAAAATAAAATTAAAAATTAAAATAAAGCAGATCTTTATTTTTTATTCATATTATAAATAAAACAATATAAAACATAATAAATAATAAAATATTTTTATTACTATACAATTTTCATTTATATTAGGTACAGTATTTTCTTTTGTTCATATTATAAATTATATTAAGTTTAAAATATTATAATATTAATTAATTAGTTTTATAACTTTGTTTATTCAGAAGCCTATCTGCAGAATTAATAGATAATTACATTTTTGAACTTACGTGTGTTTTGTGTGAATAGGGACGATATGTTATTAATATAAATAAAAAAAAAGTATACAATTATTATAAATGGCTAAAAAAATTATTTTAATATAATATACTATTATCTCCAAAAAAATTATTTGATAGAATATAAGATGTAGATGTTAAATTTTTTTGGTAAAAATGTTGAAAATATCAAAAAAATTTTAAATGTCGAAAATATCATATTTGCAGATATATTTATTACTATAATGTTAAATATTGAAAAATGTGTGAAAACAATCCATTACCTATAACATAAAACATATACTTATTTGAAACTAAATGTAGTTTGAATGTAGGAGACAAAGTGTAATTTAATATTTTGGCCGGGGACATAACATTCTAGATTCAATTTTGTCATAATATTAATAATAATAATTAGTTGATCATTTATTTTGGGTATAACTAAAAGATTTAAAATAATATAAGATAGGTAATACGGCGTGTATATACCAGGGACTGAAACCTTAATGATTTTATTAATTATAAATATAAATTTAATATAAATTATTTTACTTTAATTATTTTAAAGGATCTGGTTCTAGTTCGGTTCTTTAAAAAAAAAACAATATTTTGGTTCGGTTCGTGAAAATTTTAAATTATACGGTTCCGGTTAATACCGATACGAACCGCGGTTCTTCAAATTATCAACATTCAGATTAAAATGTATTAATTATATTCCGTGGAATGATTAGGGATTTAAAAATTTGTTTAGCCAGCTTCAGTCGACAATTATGTTTGTTTACAAGTTCTATTTTTATAACGAATTATTAATTTTTATTTTGTGTTATTGTAAATAAGATTGCAATATTGCTGTTCAATTATGTGTTATTCATTTTGTAACAAATTGTAGAATTTTTAAAATGTACTGCTAAATCATACTGTATACCATACATATTATTGTATGTATCTAATTCTTTCATACATAAATAATTATATGATCTAAGTGTGTAATGTGTATATACTATAATGTATGCGTATTGTGTAGTGTGTATATTATATTTACATCTCAATGTAAAAATTACCCTAATTTAATAATTGTTCATAATGGTATATAATTTTAATAATAATTCATTTTTTTTATATGAATGACGTAGAAAAATGATTTTCCATGGTACATAATTATCAGAAAATTACCATCAATTATATATCAATAATATATTGACTTTTAAAATTTCCTTTAACCTGTGTGCTGTTTGAAATATTATACTTTTGATTAATATGATATACCTATTATAATATAATGATACACTCTGATAAAATAATATAAAACAAGTCACTGCACATGTAAAACCCGACAAAATTCAGAATATACTACTTTTGCAGTTTTATGCAATTATATTTGGTAAACATTATTGAAAAATCACGGCTAGATGCCTGACGATGAACGTTAATTTTCCAAAATATTTTGAACCTAACCGTTCAGACCCAAAATAACCGCCAGTGATTCAAGACATACTCACGGAATGAAAATTTAGGAATTTTTTAAAATAGCTTGAAAATATATTCAGTTGTAAGGACAAAAATTAATCGTCATAAGTCATAACATAAAAAAAATGTTTGGTATAATTTCAAACTTTCAAAGAAACCGTTAGGAACCCAAAAGAACCAACATTTTTAATTTTACATTTTAAATGGTTATGGTTCCGGTTCAGGTTTAATGAAATATGAAATACAGGTCCCAATATCGGTTTCGATTCTTAAAATACCTTTAAGAACCGGTTCTTTTGGGTTCAGTTCCAGTCCCTGGTATACACCCTTAAATTCATAATTGTATCATGAACCTAATTATGTCCATATTTATAAACATATTGTATGAATACATAGTAGTCGAAGTGAATCAAGAGTTAAAATAAATGTTGAGATACCGGATGTATATTATTAGATGCCTACTCAATATATTTGAGACCAAATGGAATGAAATTAAAATGATTGACCCATAAAATCCCCTTAAAAATAATAACAAAAATTGTAATCAATTGGAGGTAGTCGAGGGTGTAAAAATGTTGTTTTATTTATTGTAGTATATATAGTAAAACTATAGTTTAAGGCTAAGCATAAAATAATTAAAATAAAAACAAATTATCAAAACTTAAAATAATACGTTCCTAAGAAATTATAGAAATAAACGTGTCAAATAATAATATTCCTAGAATACCTACAAATATTTTTACTGAAAAATTGTAACAAATATTTTTGTTTAAACCACTGAAAGTAGTTTTTACTGTAGTAATTTTAAGATTTTGAAGTCAAACAAATTATCTACAATACAAGTTACATAAAATGATTTGAAAAGCACTTCAAAATTCTTCCAAATCGGTTTAACTGATCTAGATATCCGAATCTGGTATACGTAAGGTTACTTATCTTGTAGTGTTTAAAATTTAATTAAAATTAAATAAATATCGATTAAATATGTATGAATATAATAGTTTTAAAAGTACCGACACAGTTTTCAAGAAGGTGCAGCACTTTGTTGAACACAATATAAGTAGAAAGATGAAAAATAATGCCTGGGGATGACAATTTACTAGTTTGACGAATACGAATACACTGCTGATTTAAGATATAATAATAATATAAATTATTCAATTGAATTATACATAATATGTAATAATAATATTGTATATTATACGATGTTATATAACTCCATGAAATAAAATATTATCGTTATCAAATAAATTATTTATTTAAAAAATGTTCAATTCTTTGTATAGGATTCTTCAAATTTTTGCTCATAACTGTCAGAACCGACACTATAAACAATATGCGAGGGGGTTGGCCACCTTTTCGATACCACACCACACTCGTTATACGAGGTACACTGTATATATATATATAATAGTATTTGCGAACTCGGGCATATATATATATATATATATTATATCTCGTCGAAAAACATCGTTGTAGTGGCGGTGATGGTGTTTATGCTATTCTGCAGTATTTTGAACGGCAGCTGTCCTGTGAACCCCGTGGGAAACTCTTTCCACAAACAAAAATTTCCACATGATTCGTTATTATAATATTATTTTATTATTGTACATTATCAAAAATTATGTATATATATATATATATATTATAAAATTAAACGCGAAATAGGTACTACATGGAAAGTATTATTATAATAATAAATAGTGCTTTAAAATATTATATGTACCTATACATACTAATGTACTATATATTATAATATAGACTATATAGATACACCTATCTAGTAAATGATTTTGAACGATCCTATATAAGTACTTAAATAGATCTTCGTCGTTTCATAATTTAATAAAATCATATTTTATAGGTAGGATTTCCTGTATTTAATAATATTCATCGTTGGATAAATAATAATAATGTATTATATTATATATAATATATATTAATATTTTCACTCATATTATAAATGTTAATATTATTATACATAATTAATTATTTTATCTATACCTATATTATATAAAATCAAGTGGCCTAAAACGGATGACGCTTATGGGAATCCACAGTTTTTGACCGCACACGTCATATTCTTTGGCTGACGAACGGCCCATAGAGTATTCCGAACTCAGAAATGTCCATATTACCTATATAGTTTTATAAATAAAAAAATAAGAGGTAAATTAAATTTGTTTGCGTGTATTCTCTTAAAATTACCCTAAAAATGTAAATAACTATTATTGTAGTACTAAATATATTTACTAAAAATGGTTTCATATCATTTTTTATTTTTTTTTTTTTGTAAAATTGATGGTTTTCTGTAAAATTAACAATATTATTTAGCGACCGATGGAGCCGATTTTTGATATATGTATCTTTATTTGTTGTACGAGCTGTTGAAATATCGATTTTTTTAGTTTTTTTAATAGCTCGTAAAACGTGTAAAAATACATAAGTACCTCAAAAATCGACTCCATCGGTCGCTAGATAATTTTATTCTTTATAATTTATTTTTTATTTCATCTTTTTACAATATTCTCAAGTTGATAAAAAATTAAAAATGCATAAATATGTTTTTCTAAACTAATTTTGTCATTACTCGACAATTAAAAATGGTATTAACACAAGACTATTTTTAAATTACTTTAAAAATATATTAAAATATTTTTAAATTGTGATATTTTAATTTTATTTTTAAATTTAATAAAAATTTCCTATTCAAAACCCACTTCAAAATCGGGCGTGTGGCGTTCTCTTAAGTCTCTAATATTATTTATTATTTCAAAAGACAAAAAGAAAATACAATTTATAATATACAAATGAAATTCAAGAAGAAGTTTGTAAATAGCTATAGTAAGTCAGAATTTATACTCTTGTTTTAAAATTTACGTATAGGTATATTTGTACAACTTTAATTTGAAAAATGTTTTAACTTGTTTTAACTGTTGTTTTCTCGTTCATTTTCATATATATATATATATCTATATATTTACTTTAATTAAATTTTTTAACTGATAAAATCATTTCTAGTAGGTATTGCAATACAATATTAAAATATTTCTTAAAATAAAACTTATCGTGATCAATGCGAATAATAATTTAATAAAATTAACAATATTGGTTTGAATATTATTTTCGCCCTCAATGTCGTCTAAACTCCGCCCAATTGACGGTCGATACCGCCACCTTAGGTATATGGTATTTACATACGTATATGTTCGTGACAATGGAACGGTCACTGCAGGGCGATAATAATGCTCTGTCTCTGGAATGAAAAAACAAATATAAAAACTCGTCAATATAAATACTGTAATACTCACCTAATAATATATATTATATAGTATATCTACTTGAAAGTATAAAATACAGTAACAAACATAATGCATTTTTGACAACATGCGGGGACATCCAATTTTAATATTAAAATTTAAAAAAAAATATATGACGGCGAATTTGTTCTAAAATGTTTATTATTAAATTTATTTCTACAGAGGAAATTTTTTCCTATGCTTGCTTAATTTATTTATTGTGAAAATTGAGAGACAGAAAGTTTTCAAAGTTATATTTTTTTCTTTACTCGAAAAATCAATATTATTGTAATTTCATCCTAATACACTTTTACGTATAAGAAACCGTTACATTTTTTTTTTTCAATTTACATTAATAGAGTACCTATGTATAACATATTAAAATATAGATTTCATCATGCTTGCCAATATGTATATATATAAATTATAATATGTAGGTATATTATAGGTACATAATATTACACAATATTTATCAAAAGTTGGAGTTTTACCTATACAGATATTATAAGAGATATTGATTTTTATTTTATTTGTCGCATCTATATACGCTTTGTCCGAACTCTCGAAGCTGGCGAAACTATATATACCTATGCATGGTCTTCATAGAATACTGTATGCACAAATATATCGTTGGTATTCGTTTCGAAAATCAGTCACGCGGTTGATTTTAAAACATTTTGCCTTTTGGTATTATATTACGTATATATAGGTAGGTACAGAATTTAAATAAATAATTTGATTAATAATTTTAAAATTATTAATTGAAATTCGATATTAGTGTTGAGATATTTTATATTAAATTATAATATTATACTATTCGCTATATTATATAGGATACATAAGTGAAATATTGAATTCTTAGAATGTGTGTGTGTGTCACGTGATTTAAAATTCTTTTTGTCAACGGATTTGGTCAAAATCTGGACGTAACATCTGGAAAACATAGTGCTAACCTTAATATTCGTCTGTTTTTTTTCATTCATACAAGTAGGTGTTATAAGTTTTAACGAATTTATTCATTTTAAAAATATAACGTATTGCTTCTGTTTTATGCTTGCACTATTCTATGTTTTATCTTATAACGTAAAAAAATATTTTTCAAGTAGGTATATTATAATATATAAAAGTCAGAGGTTTTAATTTACATCTGAGGGAGAAAAAAATCCGTTTGAAGATATATAGAGAACAATGTATTTTCGTTAAAGACCGCCAATTACACCGTTAAATACTTCTTA
This sequence comes from Pemphigus obesinymphae, assembly GCA_025469235.1. Taxonomy (NCBI): domain Eukaryota; kingdom Metazoa; phylum Arthropoda; class Insecta; order Hemiptera; family Aphididae; genus Pemphigus; species Pemphigus obesinymphae. The sequence continues at coordinate 21,167 of JAIPRL010004711.1, read as the reverse complement.
TATAGCTGTAAAAAAGAAATTGGCCTTTTAACGATTAATGTTGGTTTTTTAACGTTCACTAATAACAATAAAAATGAGAAAAGAAATCCTTTCTTTCTTATAAATGAATATAATCACGGTATACCATATAAGTCACGCATTAATTAAAAATATTAATTTTGTTGGTTATTATAAAGGATAAAAATGTACCATACAATTATATCATACATCAAAAAAAGAGGAAGTAGCACCAATAATATTTAGTGCAGTAAAAATATGTTCTTGTAAAACATACGAAAAAAGGTGTTGAACAATTTTAGTTCAAAAAAAAGTTATATATGACAATCTTATTAGCATATTAGTTAATAATAATGTTACGCAATGATTTAAAAAAAATGTAAAGTTTTTGTACCTTCGACAATGATCTGAATATTTATAAAATTGTTTAACACACGTTGCATTGTCTCTTAAATATTGTAATCTACAAATTTTATAATAGCTATTATAAAATCTAGGTATTATAACTCTAAACCCACTTTAAAATGAATTTTCGAGTTTTTTGTGTAAACATATTTTTGAATAAATATCGTAATTATACGACAGTAAAAAGTGCCAGTCTTAAAATGCATGTAAAACTTTTTCAATAATTAAATTTTAATTTAATTTTAAGAATATGCTTAAAATTGTTTAAATAGAACTCCTTAAAAACCGTTTATATAATGTATTATGTTATTTTCTTAAATATAGTATGTATATAATATATTATATTAAACATTTAATACACATATTTCTATAATTTCATATAGTATGATATATAAATATATACTTACATAAATACAATAATAATTATTTATTATTTTTTTCATACATTGACTAGTTGTATAATACATTAAAACATTAGATTGTTTATCACTATTTATGTATATTTTATAGAACTATTTTAAATTCTGAGGGAAGGTTATACAATAATGTTTATTATTTATTTTTATTTTCTGTGAGCAAACTTTTCAACCAGAAGACATGATCCAATCAGCACGTGTGATCTCATTTTTCAGTAGAAAATTTTATCAGGAAGATACTTTAAAAAGTCATTTTCGATTTTTGCTTTTTAGACATTTTCAATAAACGTGTAAGGAAAAACTCTAGAAAAATGACGTAAAATCAGTAAAAACACGATTCCGTCCAAATCGACTTTGCTATTTCACCGTAATTCTGAAGATATATAATGATTCTTAAATCTTTAAATATACACAGAATATTATATCATTTATATTATTATACTGACGGTGATAATATTTTTAAAGTATCTATTTTTTTTAAAATTCTAAGCTATTTATAGATATTAATATCTAAATATTAGATATCGAAATTTTTAAGTCTTAAAATGGTTGATTTTGGGTTTTAAGGACAGAAATTTTAACACGAGATTAAATATACGTTACTCTAACTACATAGGTATGTTCAAAAAATCTCGAATTTCGGTAATCACAATATTGTATTATAGGCATTTATAGCCATTTAAAATGTGTCGACAACATTTATTATTTCGATATAAAATGTATTCGTATTTCGAAAAAAAGGATCTAAATTGGTAATTTCAAGTCAACAGATTCTAAAATATTTCATTTCTATGATAATTAAGTCGAAAACGTAAGGAATAATTTTAGATTCTAAGCGAAAAGGTTTTACTTACAATGATGCTTATTTTGTTTTATTTTTTTCATTTCACGCATATCTTATAGTAATTTTGCACCTATAAGATTGCTGATTTCTTAGCCATATTTTTTTTTTTTTTCTAAAAGGCGGGAACATAATTAAGTACATGTGTATTTCTAACTATACCTATATAGGTATATTTATCTTATATTTTGGATAATACTTAAATAGTTGTATTATTATATAGGTATATACAAATAATACATTTTAGTATGCCAAATTTAATATTAATCGGTTAATGTGCTAAATTAATTTAATAGTAATTAATTAGTATTTGGAAGTAAACGACATGGGAAGAAACGTAAAGTATAATGCGATATAGAAAATCACAACATGAAATGACACTGAATGTATAATTGAGTAATTGAGTAATACGCATAGTTATTTACGACTAGCTATTGTAAATAAATAGTATTTATATTATAATTAGTAAGATTATATTCCATAATATATTGAATATAATATAACTAACAGACAACAGTAATAGTCATATTTACACCGAAGCCTCCCGATCAGAATCGTATTTTTGAATGTAATTATTTATTTGCTTTAAAATGCAATACGTTCATCAAGAATATCGTGTCTGATAGTATCGTGTCTTTCATCCCATAGGTATTTTGTTTTTAGATTGATGTAAGAATGAAGTAACTACATTACACGAAATATTAGACTTGGCCATAACTGGTTTTTGAATGTTTTTTTATTTTTTTTTACTTTTTTTTACATCTACACAAATTCTAGTAGATGGTGTGCTTAAATTGTTTTATGCTTATACATTTTCCGGTAGAAAATTTTATCTGGTTGGTACTCTAAAGAGGTAATTTTTTGATGTAACGTGTAAAAAAACTACTGAAAAACTGCGGAAAACGGTAAACTACGTTATCGTCAAAATCGATTATAGTTGAAGGGTTGAGTGGATAAACTGACATTTTTCAAAAATTGCTTTTATCACGCGTGGGTGAAAAAAGTTGTAGTATAATACAATTTGTATTAAAATATTAAGACGATTACACAACTATTTACAGAAATATACAATAATTGATAAAGGTGTTTTTCGATAATGTTAGGTATTATTATTTTAAATGGACGAAGTTAATGAATTATCAGTGATATATTTTTTTTTTTTGCATGCTTTATTTTGTTTACTATACATATTATTTATTAAGGTAAGAACTTTTAAGTTTTAATATAGGTTTCATATTATTTTTATAATTTTCTTACTATTAATAACTTAATTAAAATCATTTGATTACACCAAAATATGGTTATAATTAGTAGAACAGTTATATGATTTTTAAAAATAAAAAATCTGGTTAATTCAATTTATGTATTATAACTTGTATTATTATATATTAGTCTTATAATTTGGTTTCCAATAAATTCATCAAAAATCGTCTATGTAATAGTTTGGACTATTTTACTGTGTTTTAATTTGTATAGAGGTAATCAGATACTAAAACCACTCAGTTTTCCAGAACGCTCTTCTCCTTAAACATATTTTGTCTCATTTTTATTAATTAATTCTTAATACACAACAGTAAAAATGTTACTGATTTAAGACTACTTGTAAATTACTTTTAAGATGGTATTTAAACATTATCCAATCATATTTTAATGTCCTTAAAATTGCCTATACAGTACCCCTTAAAAACGAGTTGTGTGATGTCCATTTTTAAGGAGTTCTATATAGGCAATTTGAAGCAAACTTCAAACTGAAAAATATAATTTAAAGACCTACCAGTACATAGAAAAAGTATTATAATTATTAGTTGTTTTCCAAATTTTAATTTAGAATAATATATGTAAATAATAGTAAAAATAGAAGTATTTATTGTAACAATTACATCAGAAAAATACAACTTTTCTGAAATTTAATAAACTAACTTTTTTTCAAATCGCGATATTTTGAAAATCCATTTTGGTACTAAACATTCATGGAATTTCTTTTCTTTTTATAAATCTTTAAAAATATATCAGCACAAACAGATTTATATATTTTATGATAAATAATTATACATTATAGGTATCATTTCTAAATTATTTTGTTAGCTTATTATTTACAAACATCGTGCTAATACGAAACATGAAACACAAATGATAGATACCATTATTTAGTGCCCTATTTATGGCCATTTTCTACCTAAATATTATTTTCCAAAAATGTATAGTTATTAAAAAAAAAACACAGATTTTTTTAATAACTTATAATAGGTACGTGTTTTTATGTATATAGAGGAAAATGGGCATACTTCGTTGTTTGTAATCACTTTAATAATCCAATTGGACACTAATATTTGTATTCTTAATAATACATTTAGTACTGGTTTATATATACACTTAGTAGATACTTATACATACTATTTTATATTATACTATAATACTATATTATATATACTGTAGTATATTCAAATTGTTTTGAAAAATGATTAAATATATAATTTATTAAAAAATTCAAATAGTAATAAAAGTATAGTTGGATTTGAAAATAATGTGATAAATCTTTTTTTTTTCGATAAAATGGAGCTCGGTTTAACATACATAAATATGATTGTAAAAAAAAGAAATGTTGAAAAAATTAATTTGCAAAATAAATTAATAACATACTGTCGTATATGCCAATAAGTATACGTCATATACTACACAAAATAATAATACCTGTTATTATTTTTAAAACACTATAATCAAATTGTAACATATATCAAAATTCAAAACAACGAAATATAAATACTATACCTTGCCCTCAGAAGTTTCTTACAGATACCTCATTAAAGGCGAGACGGACTTATAGATTACATATTATATAGATTGTATATTTAACCTATGCTTTTACCATATTCATTTTAATTTTTATTAATAGAATAAATTATAAAACCTATAACACGAACAATATTTTGAATTTGACTGGACAGCGAATCGCAGTGCCAATTTAGGCTGTATTAGCATACGAGTATATTATAGTTATATATAACATAACTATATAGTTATAGGTACAGTGGTGGATTTGGGGAGGGACGCAAGGGGACGGAGCTACTCTTCATTTTTTTTTAACGTTTAACAGCGTACCCCTTCATTTATTCATTCGCAGGAAACGCAGTGTTTGTTTTAATTTTTATTTAACATTTTTAAAAATTATAATTTTTTTTTTTTTGAAAAACCGTAAAATTACGAAAATAAATGGTTTTTGTCCTTATCACATAATAAGTTTTAGATAAAAAACACGATGTAAAATGTTGAATAGTTGATCTTATTATATTATCTATTCTATTCGTGTTATATAATATTCTAAAATGTTTTTAAAAATGTCCACTGGTTAAGAAACTTTAGATAGGAGGTGTGGGGGACGAAATCCTCCACGGCTTACTTTTTCTTTAATATGCCCCGGAACGCTGATTTTTTAACTAAGCTCAGAGTCCGTCCTTATTTTTTTTCTAACTCAACCACTGGTTAAGTACATATATATTATATGCATATACTACAATACATATAATAGTAAAATATTTACTCTGTGAAAATTGTAAGTTTTTAGATTAACTTATTTTTTGGAATTAATAATATAATTATAAATTATAATATTTTATCACATAGTTACAAGGAATATTGTTGATTCGGTTACTTGGGAGATAGATATTATTAATTTTATTTAATATATTTTTTTAGATTATTGTTTAAAATACGTTAAGAAACCGGAAATTTAATACGTTCGCAGAGTGAGCTTTCCTAACTTGTTTCCTTACGTATTTATCGAAAAAATCGTAAAATAAATTTTTCAAAGTACCATTTTGATCAAATTTTCTACCAAAAAATGGGTACACAGGTAACAATTGGTTTAAGTCATCTAGTAAAAAGTCATTTATAGAAAAATGAAACAAAAATAATTTTTTAATAATCTAAAATTAGTTGTTATCCAATACGTGAGCAGGCCACGTTTTGGACATTGTGTAACATCTGAACGGGGGGGTAATTAGTACTATATAGTTATATACAGAGATATTATTACAAGTACTGAAATTCACTCAGAAATCTAAAATGATAATATAATATTATGATATATTATTTTGCCCAAGAACCGGAGGGACGATGGACCAACTTCCATTACCTGTATCTGAACAACTTTTTAAATATTATTTTTCACATATTTTAAATGACAGATACCTATATTTATATATAATATTATTATTTATAAATATTGTAGTTTCCAAACATACCATGACATATTTTTGAGTCCAAATATTATATCCATAATATTAATTTAAATATTTTTCAATGATGGATAATCATTTTTTTAAATCTCTTTAAAATTGCCTATTAAAAAACCCCTTGAAAACCAGCGCGTTGACATTCTCCACGCCGCGCCATGTAGGTTTGCTCTATGTATTCTGTGTACATAAATATACAATTATTGCAAAAACATAGTTTTGCTATTAAAATAATGATCAACAATTTTATTAGTTTTCCCGAGGAGTGTTATTATTTGTAAAAAAGATTTTGGATTATAATTTATTATATTTATAAAAAAATTAAAAAATTAAAGTATGCAATCGAAACAATATCTACGAGAAGGCACACTGCACAGTTAAAACTTTCTTATTTAAAAAAACCTATGTATTTTTTTAAAGTTGAATTATTGAAATATTTGTAGATGATGTAGACGAAAGGACAGTTTTAAAAAACATTTTTAAACAAATATCGTAATGAAAAATGAAACAGACATAGGACCATTTATAAAATACATTTTTTAGTATTGTTAAATTTTCATTACCTTTTTTCAAAATTGCATAATATATAGAATCCCTTAAAAATTAGGCATGAGAAGTTAAAACAGGATTAAAACGCCGATAGAACCGCGAAGTAAATACGTATGTAATTATTTTTGAGAAGAAAACTGAAATTAGTACTTATGAAAAGTTTTATCGGATTTCGAATATAATGCATTACTCGACCGCGGCGCGGCGTAACCATTTGGCGCTATTAAAATTTATGGTCACTTTATCTCCGCCTTGCGGACGATGGACACAGAGTACTACGCTATAGTACCTATATTATAAGACTTTTGCGATTTCTTGAAAAATAATATGTTCACAAGTTTACGAGATGTCTACTGTTTAGTATCAAAATAAAAAAAAAAACCTGAAAGTACACATTTTTATGTATTTTCATTCTTTTTTCTGAGTGTAAAAATATTTTAGGTATATTAAGACAATTTCAAATGGTTTAAATTCAAAATCATTTGTCTAAAGTATTATATTTCAAATGTATTTGTTTATTTTTCCACGGTAAAATTGTTCCTTATTAAAAAGGATTCCCATTTTCAAATGAAAACGAAAAACTTTGTTAGATTAAAATATTATATTTACATTTAGGTATACTGCATCATAAGTTAATCTATACCCGGTTTTAAATTGATTTTATAAGTGACATCGTATCAGTTTCATTTATTATTATTGCGTAGGTATCTTCTTCTTCTTTTACAGGCTTTTCAAGCTCATTGCCGCAACAACAAACGCAGTTTCTTCTGCATTCCTTACTCACAATAATCTCAGATCTTCTTTTATTCTGTCTGCCCATCTTTGTCTAGGACGTCCCCTCTGGGTCTCTTCGTGTTTGGTTTCCATGCTGTCCAATTAATCCTTCTGATCTCCATACACGGTCAGCCCAACTTATTCGCGCACTTTTCAAGATTCCAACAATGAAATTAGAACTACAAACAACAAAGAACTAGTTTTCATATTCTCCTTCATTGTTTCTTTTTGGGCCGAATATTTTTTTCAGCATCTGAGGATATTGCTTATTAGATATATTTATTATTATTATATATTTCTTTAAATATATTTCAAAACGCTCTACGTCTATAGCTCGTTTAATAATTCACTTAAACGAAATGGGTTTAATTCTTTTGAACGAGGAAATCCTTAACTGTGTTTCTTTGAAAAGTTCTTTCTTTTTTTTTTTTTTAGATACTTAAATATATTGTCTAATATTTATGTTTTACTTTTTTTTTTTTTTCACAAATACCTCGTGTACAAAATTATAGTCATATTACAAAGTCGTGCAACAAAATCGGTAAAATTTTCGCGAAAGATATCCTCACTGCCCGTCGTGTACACATCACTACACTATCAGCGACCAGTACATTTTTCTATCGTCGATTTTATAATGTATTATTATATGAATCGTTTAAAACAACAATAGGTTTTGCGAAAATTAAAAAAGAAAAAAAAAACACGTTTATAGCCGATTTTGATATTGTATATGTATAGGTATGATAATAAGCTGGTCTTGGCTCGTGTGTTATATATTATATACTTTCTCGAGCGTATTTTTTCCGCGTATCCGACGGTAGTAGGTATTTCGAAAAGCTCTGTTCTTTCGCGGACACCTATTCTACCCATACCGACCGCAGGACTCGGTTTTACGACCGACCGACCGAACGTGTGCGTGGCCCCCCGGGGGGGGGGGGGGTGCGTCCCGTCGCCGGGGACGTTTTTCACGTATAATCGCGGACGCAACTCGCGCGCGTTCGTCTTCGGACTCGTATTATATTATAATACCGTACATATATACAGCACGCCGCCAATATACCGTTATAAAATTTAATATTATATTATATTTTATACATTTCTGCGCCAAAACGTTATTATGTTGTTGTGTACACACATTATAATACGCGTAGGTATATAGCCGCGCGGGCACTTAGGTGTATATAATACAAAGTATGTGCGTGCGTGCACATATACCGCGTTATATATATATATATATATATATGCTGAAATATTACGCCGAATCCGTGGCCGTGGCGGTGGCGGCGGTCCGGGCGAAAGGGTTGGCATACCGGCTAACATGGTAGTTTAATTACGCGGTCCCTTTCCTCTCCGCGCCACGTTCGACCCCGCCACCCGTCCCGGCACGTCATCCCTTTCGCGCGCGCACACACACACACACACACATACATGTACATACACTGCACACACCACAAGCACATACATATACAACGCGTGGCCGGTCGCGCGTTCCCGCGATAAGACAACGGCCGGCAGCACACTGCACGGCCGCTGTGGAGGAGGGATGGGGGTGGGGTGGGGTGGGTCATAATGGACGTCGCTGACAACGGCCGGCGGTGGGTAGTAACTGTGTATAGAGCGTCGGCGGTGGCGGCGGCCGTAACCAACCCTCCGCGCCCGCCGACGCGCGTTTCGAGTATGTAACTTGCATACTGAGTGTCCGGCCGCGTCGGACACACGGCTCGGGACGGCGGGTCGCGGGGGAGCGCACGGCTACGGTGGCGGTACCGGCCGGCGGAGTGGGCGAGGGGGAGGGGTTAGGCGAGAAAGGGTCGAGGGTGGCGGCGGTCCCCGGCCAAACCTCTGGGCACGGCGGTGCGGCGCGGCGCGGTCTCTGCTCTGCATAAGATGAGCGCGCGGGCCTTGGTCAGCCCCGATCAATATGGGAGGAACGTTCCCTAACGTCGACGAACCGAACCACCCCCTCCGCCACGATAGTCCCTTTGCCGCCCTCTCCGGTCACCGCCACTTCTCTTCTTTCACCTCCCCCACGCCCCCCTGCCCCCTCACCTATGCGTCCGACGCTCTTGGGTCCACTTTACACTGCCCGCGCCGCGGACCCTGGAAAGTGTGTGTGTGTATGTGTGTATAACGTATATATACATATACTTTATATGCATATATACTTGTGAGTGTGTGTGTGTGTGTGTGTGTGTGTGAGTGCACACACGCGCGTTTGGTCCGATCCCTAACTTTTGTCTTTTGCATGCGTAAGTGTGTGCGTGTATGTCCGAAGGGAGATTTTCCGTTGCTCGGCGCAAAAAAAAAAAAAAAATGTATATATCCTATATAATATGTGTACGCCCAGAGCACGATATCGACCACTATATATATAATATATAACACGGGTGGTTGACATTAGACGAAGGGGTTTTTTTTGTTTTTTTATTTTCCTATATAATCCGATTGAAACGAAGAAAAAACGTAAAATAAAAGAAGAAACTCCGATTAAATATTCGCGCGCGTGAAAGTTTACGGCCGCGACGTCACTATTAAAATATGTCACGCATATATATATAGTTTGATAATATTATAACGTTGTGGCGGCGGTGTGGGCAAGAGAGAAACCGTGAGAAAAAAAAAAATACGTAATCGATTTTAAGACGCGAAAAACTTTTTACGGCAAAAATAGTATACGAGTATAAAAACAAAATGACAACAGATTAACCATAATAATATAAGAACAGAAGCAAAAACAAAAGAAAAAAAAAACAAAAGAATTTCGTCGGAAAACAATTTGAAAGGAATATAAGCGTGCCTGCCGCGGGATAACACGGAAGACTTTCCGCGGATAAGGGTTAGTCGTCGGGACCGTAAAGCTTTAAGGGTAGCTGTCATTAAGAAGGTAACTTTGTTATATTTTCCCTTTCCTTTTCCTTTTTTTTTTTTTTTTTTTAACTGAAACAAATCGTCGGCGGTGGCGAACAGGTAGTCGCGGGGCACGCCACCCGGCCGCCGCCATCACGTCTTTCGTCTGACTTTCCAATTGATGACGGTTTTTAAACGGTCCAATCTGATCCCTCCCGCGACTACCTGCCCACCCTTCGTCCCTGCCATTCATCTGAATTGAGACGTGCGTTTTAAACGTTACAATATAAATAAACGGAAATTCGGCACCGGTAAATTAAAACCGGTGATGGTCGTCACTATGTGTTGTGACGGTTTAGGGATAGGGGGTAGGATTGGACGCCGTCCTGTCCGGAAACCGGACACGGTGGTGGTCGGACACCTCTATTTTCCGGGGTAGCTTTTCGCCCGTCCCTTATATACACCACTCGCGACCGTTCCACCCGCCCGGCCATCGTTTCGTCTTTAAAACTGTACCCGAAACTAAATCGCGCTTTTCTTCCCTTTCCCCGCGCGTATACCACACCCGCTGCCGATCGCGTGGCACTCAAAGTTTTCAAAAACCGTCTAGACGGACTGAAATATACGCCACGTCGCATTGTCTTATTGCCATCAGGGTCATTTTCTTCGTTTCCGGTCTGTTATTGTTATTCTTTCATCTCGCACGTTACACCGTATGTCCGAAATCGCGTTTTTGACGCTTATACGTTACCGGGGGCGATTGGAAACGTATGGCGTGCAAACGTGATAGGCGTATTGCGAAAACCGAAACGAAAATCCGTAGACTCCCCGGAATGTTTCGTACGTCCTCGATCATCCGGCGAAATAATATTATACGGTAAAAAAGTGCACGAAAATAAATAATAATGCGTATTACGTATTTTGTGGCCTGCGTTATTCCGGGCAAGGTTTTTAGTGACAAAAGAATGGGTATTGATCGGATCTTGTAGGTGAATATCCGAGCGAGCGAGTTGCTCGGGGGAGGGTGCCGTTAAAGTCCACACGCTTAAGTTTGAATAATTAGCTCGGTGAGGGTAGCAGCAGCGCGTAGCGACGGTGGCGGCGGTGGGCCTAGCGGGTGGACGGCCGGTTCGAGCTTAGGAGGGGCGGCGGGCTAGCGGCCAGTGCGGCGTAGAGAGACGGCCGTGGTCCGAGGTCCGGCGGCGGAACGTTCGTATACGCACACACACACACATATATATATATATTATATATATGTATATATGTATATGTATATATATGCATATATATATACGGGCGGCGTGAGTGGTGTGTGTGCGTGTGGACGAGCAAAAAGCCGGTGGTAGTGGTAGTGGTGGTGGTGGTGGTGGCGGCGGTGGCCAGTCTCTCCGTCTCTCTTGCCATTTATCAATATGCTCACGTGGCCGTCCGGCGGCAGTCCACCCCGTTTTCTTGACACCCCTTTATTGAAGAATCGATTAGGTTAGAGAGAAGGGAAGCTGCGCGCGGCAGTAGAGTGGATGCTGAGGAGTATATATATATATACACATATATATTCTATATACGTGTATATATATATATACACACGTAGGACGAGAAAACGGTGGTGGCGGCGGGTGGTGTCACCCGGAGGCGGTGGTGGCGGACCAAAGTGATGGCAAAAGCACAAGCTCTCCGGAGGCGGTGGCGTCCGGACGCGCGGGCAAGGGTTTGCGGCCGGCGGCGGTGTGGTGCGCGCGCGGTGTACACTGTATTTGAATAATCGCGCGCGGACGGCCGGGGGCGCGCACACGCGTGTTCTCTCTCGGACATCGGCCGGTGTCGGTGGCGGCGAGCGGAGAGAAGTGTGTATAGTGTGTGTGTATGTGTGTGTGTGTGTGTGTGTGTGTGTGTGTATGTAGCGCGGCGGTACGGTGGAAACTGGCCCTCCGGCCCTCCATACTGGCCCGCTGCTTACTTTCTCCCCCCCCCCATCCCCCCTCCATCTCCCACCGCTTCTTCGACGTACGCGCGTATATATTCCTCCTCGGCTTGCTTGCCTTCTGTCCGCATCATATACCCGTTATAACGGCGGTGGCGCGCGATGGAACGGCGGCGTGGTGGTGGAAGTGGCGGCGGTGGCGGTGGCGGCGGCGGCGGTGGTGGTCACTACGTCACGTAGTCCGAGAGAGCTTTTCTCCGAAAACCGAGTCGCAACCCTTTACCCTGCCGCCGTCGTCACCACTACCACTGCCGCCGATTCGAACGATTTCCATATATGTATGCGCTCGCACGGACGGTTTTTCTTTCCCCCCAGTCCCTTGCCCGGTGACGGCGTGTCAGATACAATATATATATATATATACACACACACACACACACACACATTATATTATATATATACAAACACACACACGAGGATAAAGTCGACTTTCCCGCGGTGTTCCGTCGTACAGCGTCTTTTCATAATATAGCCTATATAGGAATAAAACCTTTGTCGTTTATATTAATAAATAAATGAATATTTTATTTGTACGCGTATGCAGTGTGAGAGTAAAAACACTGTACGCGTATGTGTGTTGTGTCCTGCACGGACGTCGTCGGAGGTGTGCACTACGTGAATTCCGAGTGAAAAACTTTTCGCAAACCGTCTAGTTTGTTTGATATAAGTTCCAGGAGTTTTCTCTTTTACCATATATACCTATATGCACGTCCGGCCGTATCGATTCGCACAAATGGACATTTTTGCTTTCGCCGAGACGTTTAATATAACTGCACATAACACTTATGCAAATCACCTAAAACTTTGTCCGGAAACTATAATATAGAGGTATACCTTATACATACACGCTGCAGGTATAACTTGCCCCCGGAGTTCGATAAAAACGTCCCGTTTAATGTCGTAATATATATTTCAGACCGCATATATAGGTAAGACATGTAGACACAACAATATAGTCCACGGACATTATAACGTATACCTAGGTATATCCTGCATGTAAAACATTGTTAATAACCAATATATTATGTATATTGGTATATATATATATATTATATTATATATATATATATGTGTGTGTGTGTGTGTGTGTGTGTGTGTACATACACTAATTATTACTCGAGGGCCGGTATAATAGGTACTCAAAGTGTGACGAATATACGCCGTGTATATGTGTATATACGCTCGAAAACAAACTTGGTTACAAAATCAATAAACAACTGAGCTGTAAATGCACATGAAAAACTTTTTGTTTGAACACTTTGTAAGTTTATCAGATTGGAATTTACGTCAATTGACCACAAAAAAAGAAAAACACAAACAATTATCCTATATAGATAGACATTTGTTCGACTAAATTTTGCCTCGACATTCCTTTGATATACCTGCGTTTCTTATTCGTTTTCAAACTTTTTGTAAACGTTTAATATTTTCGAGATGATATAATAATACCAACTAAAACACGCGTACAATATATTATGTGGTTTGTTTAAATCTCTATACTAACAATACATCATATTACAGAAATTGTATATTGCTGGTTGTTCTGAGGGTAAATTATAATTTAATGTTAAATATATATATATATATTTACTGTTATTGTTCAAACAATAATATATAGGTAGTTGTAATATCGGTTAGTATTTGCGAACTATTTGATTTTACATAATATATATTATGTATAAAATTTAATTTATTTCGTTTTGTTTTTAATTTAATTTTATCGTGTTCAGAGTGATGTACAGAGTGATTCGTGTAACATACTCATTTAATTTTCTCTGAGAATATTCATGTTTTTTTTATAAACTTGAGATACTTACTTATTTCGTTAAATTTCTATGAAAAGTTAACATTTTTATTATTATTTTTTAATATTTTAGTATTTTAATTTTTTAGGTTTTATACTTTTCTTATATGGCAATCAACGTTTTTGACTTCATATTTCGATGCGGAACATAATTCTAAAAATTTTGATGTGTCAATATCCAATATTACGTAAGCCAAACAGTGTATTATGTATAAGCATTTAAAGTTTAAATAGAAGCTGTGTTGAGGGACGGGAATATTTCGCTCTTCTAAACATTAAATCCTAATAAATAATTAACTGCTGGTTCAATATTCGATATAGATACAGCAAAGTTTACAAAAAAAATATTTTGCGTTGGAATATAAAGTCAAAAATACAGGTTTTCATTTAGAAAAAGTATAAAACCCGAAAAATAACAAAGATAAAAACGTAGTAAAAATTCTGACTTTAAATAAAAATATGTAGTGATATAAATATATATAAGTATTCCGAGTTAAAAAAAAATGAGTAGGAGCACGACAAAAAAATCCCAGTAAAAAGTATAATTAGGTTTTAAGAATTTGAAATTTGTTAAACTCTGAATATTAAAATCACTTAAAAGTTAAAAATATTAATATGGTATGATCAGGGCCGTCTACTGAAAAATCACCAGTTGGCAATTTGAAGGTTTTAGTCGGCACTTTGAAGGTTCAGTCGGCAAAAACAAAAATTTGATAATCTTTTCTTCTTTTTTTTTTAGTTTATTTACGTTTCAAAGATGTATTTTTGAGGCACACACGCCCCTTCCCCCACAAATAGTTACTATATACCTATATTAATTACAATTTTAAAGCGTTTTAAAAGATAATTTTTGTTAAAAATCTACAAAAATCAACTATTTAAATTAATTATTAAATAATTTATTGTAAACCCAACAATTATAATAAAACCTATTATTCTAAATAGATTTAAATTTATAAATCAATGTAAAAACATAATATTAAGAGACACATACTTAAGAAAGTACAAAATTTAAAGCTAAATATTAAATAGATTTACCGATTTACGTAAATATTATAGTTAAAATTATTATTATTACAATTTAATGGACAAAAATATAAAAATGTCTATAAAATATGTTTTATATAAAAAAATATCATAAATCAAAATATTATAGTTACGATGTTTTCGGCACAGTTTATACGATATATAATGTATGTGTTATTTATTGAAAAATTGTATAGGTATCTATTAAATATTTATTAGATGTTTCAAGTTATTTAGGTATTTGCTTCTACCGAAAGATCATGAATATTATATTAGTTATAAAATTTTTTAAATAACATAGATCACATGGAAAACAGTTGTAGGTAATTGTTTAGTATTTTCATGACTACGAAACAGTTAAATTTTCAATAACATCGTTGCTAAATTGAATAGTAATTATAGTAATATTTAATAGTAGTTGTACAATTTCAAGTAAAAAAAATCATTATTTTGAAATATTAGGTATGTATCAATACATCTACTCAAATAGAGTGCTCTAATTTATATAAGATGAAGGATGTCTAAAATTTTTTCTTAATATATAGGTGTATTTTAATTAAACAATTAAAAAACAAAATTAACAACACATTACAGGGGTAAATATTATACTACTTATATTTTGCAACATATTTAACCGTATATATTACATACATTACATGTCATAGTAGATGTAATCAATTTTAACCGTAATAATTTTATTTTCAAATATATTTTTTCTCTAATACTATTAAATAATTATTTTTATTAATAACCCTGCAACGGTAATTATAATATGCTATAAAGGTAATAACGTATTGATTCATTATCAGTATACCAGTTCTATAATATATTATAAAATGAAATAAAATACTTTATAATAGTTGCTCTTCCTTATACTAATCTATGCAATTTCTGAAAAATAATTGAAATACTCTAGAATCTAAGGTTTTGTATGTTACACCTATATACTTTAAATTTTTAAATATTAGTATAAAATATAGTTTTGAAGTATCATTAAAACCTACAAACTGCTATTAATTTTTGTGTTAATTATATGAATGTTATTGTAAATTTATGAAAACAAGACTTTCTGTTAAGAGGATGCTACACACCCATTTTAGTTGTATTATATAGTACGTTCACACTCTATAAATACAAATTCTCTCTTAGTAATCGCAGAGTCAACATTTATACAAAATATTAAATATGAGAATATTAACTATACCGTAACGTGGTTTTTTTAGTTAAATATTTTTTTTTAATTTTAAAATTTTACGATCTTAGGCTTTCAAAAAACCATAATGAAAAAAACTCCACGCTCGTGCACAATGATATTTTAATTTTTTGTATTTTGTATAAATTTTGACCCTGCGATAACACAGAGAGATGTTGTAGTTATATTCTTAAGAGGACGCCACACGGATGATTTTCAGTGATTATGAAAAACTGTTTACAGGTCCTTAAAACGATTTTAGAGTTAAAAATACCCATCATAAAATCGGAAGAAGACCATATTTTGAAGTGAACCTTATTTCGGTTTTTTAAATGTACTAAATATAAAATTTTTTATAAGGTAAATTTTTACTTTTGTAAACCATAATAACTTTTTCCGTGTAAACATGTTTTTTAACAATAATATTGTGATTGGACAACAATAGTATTATGGTACTTACATAGGACAATTATTCTTAAAATTTGCCAATACAAAACATCTTAAAAACGGGATGTATGAAGTTCTCTTAATATTATTATTATTATTATAAGTTATAACTGTAACGTGGTATATATTTAATTTCATTTTCTTTTAAGAAGAATAAAATTGACATTTAACGCTCTTACTGATGATACTATCGTAAATGATACGGATTTTAGATTAAACTATCATGATTCATGTGTCATCATACGTCGAGTTATATTATAGTCAATCGACATTTACTTTTGTAGGAAAATCTCATTTTGCTCGTCCAAAAGGATGTGAATTTCAAACTTAACTGGAATCGATTTTTTCAAATTTATATTATATATTTGTCACTGAAAATGTGATTATTCCTGCAGTATTATATTATGTGTTATCATTTACATAAAACACATTTTTATATATAAAACAATTACAAAATTAAAAATATATTGTTTATAAGTGTATGGGTATATTATGTTATAAATTATAATATATGTAATTATTATTTATTCTTTTATACAATTATATCTAAATATAATTGTAATTGAGTAATAGATAAAGTTTAGAGAATAATATTATAGCAAGTAATAGTTCTAAACGAAATTCTGTATCTTATCATAATTAATATTATTATTGTTAATTGTTACAACTTACAATAAGTAGGTAATTAATGTAAATGATTGTATTATGTAGGTACATGGATCTATATATTATATTATCATTTTTTATGTAGCCAGTGCTCCTATAACTTTTAAATTGAATTATATTAACTCAATAATATATGGTTCAATTTTACTACAATCGTAAGTACATATTATGGTTTTTGAAAATGGAAATTATACTTAACGTTAGTCGTTCGTCACAGATTAAAAATTTGGACCTATTTATAAGCTATATATTATAAGTAATTAAGACCTTTTATACCACATTAATAGTAGGTAATATATATTATATTTATGTATATCAGTAACATATTTACAATAGATGTTCAGGAAAACTGGACCCTTCCAGAATCAAAAAACAAATAAAATTATAAAATAGATATAATATATTTTTTTAGGTAGACAGAATTTTTTAATTATAACAACAAGGGAAATATTGTTGATAACATAAAATAGTATCAATAATATTGTGGGGAACTAATATAATTACCTAGTTTTAGAGCGAGAGCTCTTGGTTTTATAATTTTATAATAATCTTCCTCTCCTTCGCCTTCTCTCCCAACTATTTGGGGTCGGCCAATTTGCCGGCTCGATTTTATAATAATGTTTATTATTTATATTTTTTTTCTAGATATGATAATTTTTTAGATATTTATATTTACCAAAAAGGTGAAAGTAAATTGCTCTCTGTTTTACTACAGACGTATTTGATAGTCTATCAACTATTGATCGTTTACACCTAAGGCGTTAAACATACTAAACGTTATGGATGTTATCTAAATTGTTTGAACTCAATATTTTTTGGACCCTCACCCCCAGAAGTAAATTGAAAATATTCCACTGGTGTATAATTTATAATTGTATATAGGTACAAAATGTGATGACCTATATTTATTTCGTATAAATTATTAATTATTATATTATGTAGGTATTTTTTAAAATATATCATTTTCACGTAATGTTTAGTCGATGTATGAAACTTGAGGTTGGTGGAAAAGTATACCTTACTTACCCTCTGTAAAATTAACTAATATATATTTTCGTCTTAAATATTGTAAAGTTAACTGTCAAAATATTTATTTATTTTTTCTCGCTTTTTAAGAAATTTTGTAATATGTATAAATTTAGTATCTAGTTAAAGTGGTTCAAAATAAGTTGGAATGGGATCCTAGGATTGATATTATTCAAAAATGTATTAGCCAATTAGCATGAAATTAAAGTTTCCACCTCTAAGATCTTTGTAAAAATAATTATAATCAATAAATAAAGTATATGAGATAGTGAAAAATAAAAATTATTTCGCTTAAAACTAGTAAAACTAGGAGGATCATATAATAGTCATAATTCATAATTAATAAGTTAAATATGTACTCAAGTATAAATAAATTATTTACCCAAAACATACGATAAATGATACATTTACAGATACCTAATCGGAATATTTTGTAGTATAGGTAATGCATTTTGATTTCAAAATTTTTATTAAAATTTGAGTTGAAACAACTGGAAGTAGGTTTTTTTAGTAATTCTAGGCTATTATAGATATTTAGACTACACGCTATATATTCATACAAACGTTTGAAGTGCTGGGTAATAAATTGGTAATAAATCCAAGTTACAGCTTTAACTGCTCTGGTTACTAATCTTAAAAAATGTATTATATACCTAATAAATAAATACATTATGAGTTAATTAAATATATAACTCTTATATATGAATACAATAGTTTTTCAATAGTATGCATTTTTTAAAAAAAAATCAATGGTGGGGTTAAAATTATTAATGAAAAAAGTCAGTTAGCATCCCTCACTTTAATCACCATGTATACAACTAGCTATAGCGTATAAAATAGACATTTTTATATACATCATGTTATATGAAGTAAAAATTATTGTTAAGAGGACATATTCGTCGGCGATTTTAAACGATTGTCACCGCGAACAATTTTTAATGAATAATTCATGTTGGAATTTTTAATTTTTAACAGCTTACAAACATTTTAGAAATATGAAACAAAAATTAAATTATAGATAATAACATTATCTAGTGCCCCGTGTATCATTTTTTCGATATTTAATTTTTTTTAAGAGTTATATTTATTTAAAACAATTAAAAAAGTTAATTTTTAATAACTCGAAAAACGTGTTTAAATGCACATATTACAAAACAGCTGCGCAGGGTGCTAGATAATGTTGTTTTTTATTGTTTATTTTTTGCTTCATCTTTCATGAGATTCATGAGAAATTGCAAAAGTAATATTTTCCACATAATTTTATAAATTCATATAAAACAACCACGATAAAAAATCATGTAGTAATGGGGTCAATTATTATTCATTTTTAAAATGCATATAAATATTTTATAATAATTGTTGGATTTTTATTTTTCTAAAAACTACCTATACAGAATCCTTTAAAAATGGTGGCACTGACATCCTCTTAAGACCAAGTTATTTGTTTATTATTAATTTATATTCATACGAACTTTTATACCTATGTACTGGGTATGTAGTTTACAAGTTATAATATAATTGCATATAATATGTAGTTGCGCGCGTGGTTCATTTATATATTTATATATATATATATATATATTATTTTAAACATTTAAATTTATTTATTTTTAATAATATCAATACAAATGTTCAAATATACGTTGTATATTATGTAAAAGTTCGTGTGAATATAAGTTAAATAACTAAATTATTTGGGAATAACGCGTATTGTACAACGTATGATTTGTACAAACAAACTTTGCCAAGGTGTACAATGTCGGGCTTTGTTCGTTATTACATAATATAATATATAATATGTATTGCTTAAAATTATTATATTTAAATAAGTATGAAATGACCCTCTATTCCATACTACACGCATCATAATATAGGTAATATTTTTGTCTATAAACATAAGATCGGAATTTTTTTTTTGTTAAACTAATTGATGACGAATTCCGGAATAAAATAATGTTTTTGTACGACGATCATACTGTAATAATAATATACCTAGTGGAAATCCTGTACCGGCGGGTATTGCGGATTGTGGAAAGTTTACCTGACCATCGTAATCAAACAGCATTGCACGTTTATAATATATTGTACGTACAAAAAAATAAAATAACTATTTCACGACCATTGTGTTTTGTAACAAATTTGACTTGTGACTGATTGTGCCACAACTAATTAACGAGATACCACGTGACATGACGGTTCGTTTGCAATTCTAGAACTGTCGCTGTACAATGTTATACTATATATAATAATATGTGTGTGTACACCTCGTGATTCCTATTCTGCACCCCCCACAGTGTATTTGATTAATTCGTTTGCTAAACACGGTGAATAGGTTAGGCACATGTACCAGTATCACTATAGGACAATAAAAATTAAAAACAAAAAACTTTAATTAATTTAAATATATAAACTAGACGTGTGTAATTATTATTATTTATATGTATTTATTCCGAAGAGTATTCACAATTTTCATCCATTAAGCGCAGGTATCTACATTTAGTTGTCGATTCGAAAACGTTGATTGAAATATATATTGCAAAAAAGTAAAAATATTTACACAATTAATAGACATTTAGTCCGACTACAAATTAACTATACAATATACGCGTTATACGGGTGAATTTTACAACGTAAATCCGTATTCAGCATGTACCTATAAGTATAATATATCTTTGTTTTTGGGGACTATTTTACATAATATAATATAGAATCGGAGAATGATTCCAAGTAATAATATTGTAGGTACAGTGTGTGCAATACGTACAATATGTACAATAATTAATTTAGTCTATTGATAAATTTTAGATTCTGAGCGTAGCGAGGAAGCTTATGGTTTTACAATGATGTTTATTTATTTATTTATTTATTTTTTTTTTTCTGTAAACACTTTTTCTACCAGAAGGAGTGCTCCGATCTTTACACTCATACCCGGTATCCGGTAGCAAATTGCATCTAGTTGGTACT
>JAIPRL010004710.1:0-36160 GCA_025469235.1 Pemphigus obesinymphae | reverse complement strand
ACTACTTATAAATTTTTGACAAGTTTTATGCCGGCTGTCAACCTGACGCAACCTCAATTAGTCGACTTCTACGACAGGCATGAGGAAACCGTGGAGGTATTCTTAGCCCCCTCCACAGGGCATATTATATAGGTTAAGTTAATTGTAATATATATATAACTATATACATACAGATATGTATATTTTATATATCTTAGCCAACAAGTATATGTAAGTGGAGCCCTCAATCAATCAACCCCCCCGGGGCCCGAAAATGTTCTCGACGGCCCTGCTTATATGCCCGTTCCGTATATACATTACGCGTTTGTTATCAATATTGATAGTAAATGCACGGTCCATATATTATGTATGGTAATGTATGTTTATAATAATTATTTATATATTCTATTATCTGTGCAATTTAATATTAATTTTACTGGAGATTATACAGCATGTCGTATAAAGAGACGAAGTGTATATTAGTAACATAGATTCACACACAATGGCGGCTAAGTAGATAGATATAATATAATTTTAAGTCGCAAAGATTGATACAAATTATATCAATTTATAATACAAAATTGTTCGGTAAACTATAGAATAGTTCGGACGACCAGCCGATTAGTGTTCGGACTATTCAAATAGTTCGGACCAACCGAATAGTTCGGATCTTATCCATCGATAGTTGAAGTAATCGATAGTTTTTAAGTATCTATCGAACAGTTCGACGATGACTATATTCGATAGTGCCCATCACTAGTAATAGTTTGTCATGTATTATCAGAAAAAAAAAGAATATATTTCAATGAAATTACTTGTGATATATGTGAAATCGAATGCCATAAAACGTGTAGGTACACATGAAATAATTCAGTATACTATTAACGATAGTACAGATATTTTACAATAATTGGAATGACCCATAGCTAATAAATACTAGTCTAAAATATATGGTTAATATTGTAAAATCGTATAAAATACTAAAACGACATACCCATTACACCTATGTATATATGAAACGAAAACATATCAATTGTAATTCTGTTTCAGCGCACATAAATACATACCTATATGTGATATTTTGTATACGAAGTATAAAAATATTTAAGGATTTTGTAAATAAATACTGTATGTATATATATAAGATATTTAAAAGTTTATTGACGATTTTGTTCAACTACGCTATTATCGATAAAAAAAAAAAAAATAAGGGTCGGGTATAATGTTTACGAAGATAGTGAGCTGTGTATCCGGTAGGTTTAATACAATTTGATCATAATTAACATTTTGCCATGCTGTGATGATAATAAAAAATATATAATAGATAAAGGGATTTACACAGTTAGTATTATTGTACTATATTTGGGGGGGGGGCGAGGGATATAGATTATATTAGATCGAATAGGGAAGGCGATCGGTATGTGTTAGGTAACGTAGTGGATGTGACTGTTGCAATAAAAAATAAAAACAAAATATTAGGGGGTGTTATTCGGGTATAGATTATATCAGGTTAAAGAGGGTGCTACTCACTATCAAAAATGTTGATAATTCATATGTACATATTCTTAAATTTCAAATTGATGTGTTATTATAATGTATACATTATTTGCTATAAAACGCACCGTATGTTTATATTTTGTTTTTATAAATATTGTTTTCTTCATCTTTAGTGTTGAAAACATGTAGCTCTCAGATATATCTTAATATCTTACGTTTATTTAAAATGCCCGTAGTTTTGACTATCTGCTCGACCTTTCTTTTATTAATATAATTGGACATTTTAAAATCAAATAATACGACCTCTTCTGATCAGAATCAGAATTTTTTCATTTTCTCGCTAAATTGTTTTCTGAACGAACAGTCGCTATGAAAATTTACGCCAAAAATATAAATTGCATAAATGTAGATATATATAAATAAATAAAAAAAAAAAAAAAAAAAATGCTAAAAATAATTGTATAAATTTGTAAAATGTAATTCCGCCATATATTATTATGGCATTGTAACGGTATAGAGGTACCCATGATATTTATTATTCTTACGTGAGGACGCATGTCGTAGCCGAATGGCGACGATCACGACCAAGAATATTATATTGTTATTGCGACAAAATCATTATCTCGTAGATATTAGATGACCAATAGTAAATACGTTTAGTACACGACATAAAATGAATCGCTATAATATATATATAGAATTTCCTCTATTATAGAGAAATGCATGTTACGTTTAATTATGATACACCGCAAATCTTACCTGTTCACCTGGATGACACAAGGGAATAATATGACCCGTACCGGAGTCTGCGGTCCATCTGATCAATATTTCTCATTTGCTGCTGTCGCTTGTCCGGCTTACGTAGGTATTTCTGGTGAACCGTTTTCTCACATTGTGTTAAATTTAAGTGTGCGCACTCCAATGGACTTCGGAAAATTTTATACACGGACGGTACTTTCGTGTTGTGTTAAAATCGATAAATTACCCATATTGTGTACCATCCTCCTCCACATTAAAAATAAATGAACAATAATAAGCTAAACAAATGAAAAAAAAAACATTACACAATCTCCCCTCTTTCCATTCCTTTCAATTTTTCGTTTAATTTAATTTAATTAAAAAAAAAAAAAAATTTGGAAAATGTTTTACAATTTAAACTCAAAAAAAGGCGGAAAGTTCTTCGCACGTTTGGTGTGGATATAGGTGGAGGATGTCCGTCCATCGTTCCTTCGGTCTTCGGACAGGATAGTGTATTATTATTATTATTATTATTTTAGATTTAAATGCTACGGTAAATAATTACATTCAATGAAAAAGATTCTGATGTATATTGTTGCATGACTGTTACTGTCAGTTATATTTTATGCAGTAGGTACAATATTTTAGCAATATAGTGTGTGAACGAATTTGTGTTTTAAAAATATCGTTTCAAACTCGTTTTGATTTTCAGTACAAAATTGTGGTACAAAATCTGTATAATTATTACCTTAAAATTTATACTTAAACATATATTTAAATGCATTAATTAAACAGTGAATAGGAAAGTACTTTTATGGTAAAAATATTACATTGCTAAGTTCTATATGTTAATTATTGAGTAATATATCATTGCTTTTGCATAAAAATATATACATAAATATTTTGTTAACATAAAAATATTCTTAAAGGCTTTACAATGTTAAATTATATTTATTTATTTATTTACGGGCATCGCGCCCAATTATTACAGCATATAAACTAATATTAAACGTTCAGGAAGAGAGAAAAAAAAAATACTAATAATAAAAATACATATTATACACATGTGTATTAGCTTATTTTTTAGTAGGTATCTGAACGTATTGTGTTGTCTTCTATAGCAGAGTTTTGTTAATGTTACTATTGCTTGGCTATTTAATATACAATACAACTGATATGTCTGCCTACTCAATTATTCCATCAGATCAAAATATTGATTTTTTGGACACGAACATAGTAAAAAAATTGTAAAACCAATACATTCCTCTATTGCTAAAAATCTAAAATGTTATTAACATTAATATATAACTTATACAGTAGTCGTGTGTAATTTTAAATAATCTGTTTAGAACTTGTTTTCTATCAGTTACACGGCACCATATTGTGTTTTCCCTATCTACATTTGTCGTTATTTTACTAGTATTTGAGACTTTGGTATAATACATTCTACTAAAAGTATTCCCAAAATATTCGGAATACTTCACAAAAAGTATTCTAAATATTTTTACAATACTTTTTTTTTTATACATACTTATATACATACTTATATATATATATACTTTATGATTCGAATGTGGACAGTCGTAAACGTAGGAGTTCTGAATGAAATATTTACGTTGGAGTCTGTCGATAACATAGTAAAATAGTTCTTCTAAAAACATGGTTTAAACATAAAACCGTATTGTTTTCGTCAAGGTACACCATTTTTTTTTTAAAATATTTAAAATACTAGTTTATATACTTCCGTAAAAGTGTATTTCAAATGTATTTGAAATTTTTAAAAGTATTTGGGATACTTTCTAATTAAAACAATATTTTATTTTTAATTGTATTTTGTTATCTCTAATTAAGTTTGATAAGCGTTCACAGTTAAAATCCGAATTTCAATCCTCTTATTTGGGGAACTCAAGATTATTTTGATTATAGATACAAATATTTTTCGGCAAAAGAAGCTCAAATAAATTACATAATTGGACGGTCGTTTATTAATAACTTAAATAAACCGTATGTAAAAGGATGAATGGCGAGAAGAAGAGAAGAGAACGAGAAGTCATATTTAGACTCTGAAATAATTATTATTATTGTTACGATTAATCTTAAAGATAAGAAAAACCGTTTCGTAATGTACGTCCATGTCGAAATCAGTAGTAGTTCTTAGGCAATAATTATCGTCCATATATTGAGATACTTTTTTGATTACTGGCCCATATCGGGAGAGGGGCAATTTGGAATCAAGGCGGTCCGTTTAAAATGTTTATTTTTTAATCCGTTTTGTTTTATAACGATAAAAAATTATTTTTCAGATAAAAAGTCTCTACTCAAGGTTACTGGAAAAATTGAATCATTAATTTAATCATATTTGTTAATTTTATCAAGACAACAATAACCTCATCATAATAATATATTGCATCATAGTCTATAAAAAAACATAAAAAAAATACAAAATCGTATTATTTTTCAACGAACATAAAAATATTCGGTAATTCATTTTATGTGCACCGAGTAGCGAATATTATATTTGAAGAGTTTCATAATTTTTTTTTAGCCTAGACAAATTCAAAAGTAAAAAAGTTAAATAGAAGTTAATTTATCTAAGTGGCTATAGTTCGATCCATCAGTTTCAAATATGAAACTACTAATACATATATACTGATGTTATTAAATCGGAAAAACAATTTTGATATTGATTTAATTATTTCAAGACGTGTAATTTAAAATCCCCAAGATACGAATTATACCGATTTCTATTTTTCCATTCCATTAGTAAAACGCGGGTTTCCCTCGTAGTGTTTATTAGAGTGAATTTTACTCTTCCGTTAAAGTTCGCCCGCCGAATTTTCGGGTTAGTATAGTAGGTCGGTATAAAAATTTTTCATTTTCTCTCAACGGACTTTTGGCAACAAGTCGAACAGCACACACACGCCGAAGGAACTGCCAAACATAATGTGTCACTCCATAATATATATTAAATAACCGTACACCGAATGCCGTCAGACCGGTAAAACGACGCGTGTCGACGGAAATATGATATTGAGTTTTTTTCTCTAAAAATGCGTATAAATATCGATTGTCGCTGGTCCGTGTCACTACCTATACGTAGTCAGTCGGATAGCTTCTATATGTTTTCGTATTTAAATCAGTGGTTGAATTGGAAAAAAAAATAAGGACGGACTCTGAGCTTAATTCAAAAATCAGCGTTCCGGGACATATTAGAGAAAAAGTAAGCCGTGGAGGACTTCGTCCCCCACACCCAATATCCAAAGTTTCTTAACCAGGAGACATCTTAGAAAAACATTTTAGATTATTATAGAGCATAAATGAGTAGAAAAATCCAACATTTTTTTTTACATCATTGTTAGGTTACATATTTTCAAGATAGCATAGTTTAAGCATTTTTCTTTCAAAATAATTCAACACTTTTCCTTTTAAATGAATAATCAAGGAAGTTGTAGTTGTAGCCCGAAATGAAGTTTATCGATGTCGCATTGATTTCGCCATCCTTTTAGGCTTAAGCCATTCACGGATAATGAAGATTATTTATTACCTATATGATACCAATATGATTTAATAAGATCAACTATTCGACATTTTATATCATGATTTTTATCTAAAACCATTTATGTGATAAGGACTAAAAACATTCATTTTCGTAATTTCAAGATTTTTCCAAAAATAAATTATAATTTTTAAAAATTTTAATTAAAAATTACAACAAACATTGCGTTCCTTGATAAATAAATTAAGGGGTACGCTGTTCAACATGAAAAAAATGAAGAGTAGCTCCGTCCCCCTGCGTCCCTCCCCAAATCCACCAATGATTGAAATCGTTCGAAATTTTCGTTTTATTTCGAAATTAATTTACACGTTTTTATTATAATGTATACGGCTTCCGGTATTTAGACGCCTGAAAAGTCAACGGGCGGTTTACCACATTTTAATAAGCCATGTTTTCGCGTATGCCTTCTTTTCGATTTATTTTTTTCCGCGCACTGTGTTACAGCTAAATGAATGTGCTTCTTTTGAGAAAAAGAAAAAAAAAATTACCCATTCATCGAGTACGTTTCTGTATTATGTTTGCGTGTTTCGCGTTCAAAACGACACAACATATCGATTGCCCTCAATCACGCGTTGGTATGCCGTTTTTGGCATTGTGAATGCGTTATAGGGTACTAATTAAAATCACCTCGCTCGATAAACGAATTATTAAAATATACGAGCAAACTGAAATGGCCGGGAAATACGAGGAAAAACGTCTGTCTAATCATGGTTTACAACGGGACAAGTTTTGCATACAGAACAACGTGAATCACATATGTATGTATAGTTAGTTACGCTGAACCCAATGTCATTATGGTAGAATTAACAATGCGCAATAATCAAATTTTAACAAACGATTATTTGTTGAAATAATACAATTTTTGTTATTTTAATGTATACATTGTTAAATAACGAAAAATGTGTTTAGAATGAGAAATTCATTTTGTAAATTTCACAAAGTATATAGGTTATGATTTAATAAGAATAATTTGTAAAATGAATACAGATTTTATTATTATAATAAAATATGTAATTGAATTGAAAAAATGTTCTGTTTAAGTTGACTATTTTGATTGACAAATGGGCGTTTGTTCTACGAAGAAGATGAAAGAAGGAAACACAAAATATTCGTAATTGAATTAACAAAATATTTTATTTCTAAATCAACAAACATTTTATTGGACGTATATTAACAACCATATTATTAAATTAATGTATATTTTTATTGAAATCACTGATATATTTGGTTCAGTGTAGTGAATAATTTATTTTGAAGATCACATTTTCTCTTTCACAAACGATTTGCCCCCTACCCCCAATTAAGGGGGGTATTATTTTTTAATTTCGACATATTTTAATGGTTACAGATTCTCATCTCATAGACATGGTGCAATATTATTCGTTTCGTAAATACGTATAAATGTATATTGCTAAATATATGTAACGAATGTATACAAATATATAGGCATATCGAGTTTTGCAGTGGTTTGGCACGATTTCCAAATATAATTAACAATTTGATTATTCTAATGATACAGAACGTACGTTGTCTTATCTTCGGTTAAACATATTGTACATTCAATATTATATGTGCTACTGAATAACACTTTATTACCTTTATTACACGAATTATGTTATGCTATAAAATTTGTTTAAAAAAAAAAATAGTAAGAAGGTATAATATAATCATTTATATATTATATATTTAGACGAATCCTATAGTATAGGAAAAAACGTTCATTATTCTTTCTCGTGTATAAAATAAACAGCCCTCGAACGAAGTGAACAATGTATATTGGTCGAGTTTTTTTTTCTCTCAGGGAAAACTTTTTCGGGCAATAAAGATGCTTAAAAAGAATTCGAATGCAGAAAGTACACATATTAATATTAGAGTAGGTAATAATAATGTATGTATAGCAACGATTCTCAAATTGTGGGTCTCGACCTCCTTGGGGGTCGCCAACAATCTTTTTAAGGTCACCAATATAAACATATAAAATAATTAATAATAAATAACTAGTAAGGTGTTTTTGTAAATATCATCATGATAATCATTATTGAGAATTACAATTGATAAAAGTTTAGGATTGCCGATAAAAACGTAATACGAAATTAGGGACGGGAAATACTTCTTAAATAGATATAAAGATAACCGATAATGCTCGTTTTTATCGGTGTTCCTATAACGGTCTAAGCGTCAGTTGCAAGTCGTACACCAGCTAAAGTGAATTGTATGTTTATAATTTTTATGT
Organism: Pemphigus obesinymphae; assembly: GCA_025469235.1. Classification (NCBI taxonomy): domain Eukaryota; kingdom Metazoa; phylum Arthropoda; class Insecta; order Hemiptera; family Aphididae; genus Pemphigus; species Pemphigus obesinymphae. The sequence goes on along the minus strand of JAIPRL010004710.1, from coordinate 28,157 downwards.
AAATAATAAATACACCCGTATTAATATATGCGGGTAAACAAACATCTTTAGCACATTTTTTTTAAACAGCCTAGTAGAGCTTCACTATTATCAAATTCATCTTTGACAATTTCAAACGATCCCGATTTAGATGTTACTATGAAAAAGAATCAAAACCACCACTTAAAAAAATAAAACTAACAACAAAAATATTAAAGTATGATGAAAGTTGTGTTAAATATGGGTTTACTTATTTGCATGAAAATAATATAATTATATTATTTTCATTTTATTCAATTAAAATATAATTAATAATATAAATTATAATTATAAAATATAATTATATTATAAATGTGGTATGGTAATGCATCTCTAAAACACCTAATAAATTGTTGCTTCATCTTGAAACAAATCACATTCATTACAAAAATCGAAGTAAAGATATTTTTTTTTTAAGAATATTACACGAGTTTAAAGGAAACAAAAAAATGATAAAATCTTTTACTACGGAGGATAAGTTTTTTTTCAGGTACCTACATATAATGTTCATTTTTCTTAAAAAATGTATTTTAAATAAACTTATTATTTTTACAAATGTTAATTTCATGAATTTATCAAGTACTTATTATTTTAATTTTAACACAATAATAATCATATTAATTTATCGCTACTTTCGTATACATATTTGGTCAATATAAAATTATTAACAATTGTTGTGGTAACCAAAATGATTTGTGATAGGTACTATTTACCATTTTAATGACAAATATGAAACAATGTTATCGCTGATCATTCATAGTTTTTATTCAGATCACATAGGTACTATGCAAAAGAGATGTTTTTCAACTCCAAAATAATATTATCCAGGTTGTATATTATATGTGGCTATAATAATACAAACTAAAACGTGTGGCTGTTAATATCGATAAATTCGAGAATAAATAGTATGGCGTAAAGTTTGTAGCCCAATATTTTAGGTGGAGGAACAGGAGTCGGTAAATAGATTTATTGAAGGTAGATCAAATTCTTGAAGATTAGATAGATCAGAAGAATATTATTTTTTTACAATTTTACAAATATATATTAATATTCTGTGAATTTTTTTTCTTTTAATCTAATTATACACGTTGTTTCTCGTCTCTTTACCATACTCCAATTATCATAAGTTTATAACATACTTACCGTATAGCCAAAAGTAAGTACTATCATTCATTTATGAATGTTTCCAATAATATTAAATAGCGTAAAATATTTTATTAAGGTAATTTTATTTTTTTAACGAAAAACCCAAAATTTAAATGAATTACTTTTGCCATAAAATTAAATAGAATAAATCCAAACTTTAGACTTACACTTAGTAATATTGATTGTACACTCTGGAATCACTGCATTAAACCATATTCTCCAAGTAGGTACATCTACACTAGTGATGCACAAAGCAAGACCAAGACCATGGCAGTCTTGGTCTTTGTCTTGGTCTTGTCTACTCAGTCTTGGTCTTGGTCTTGGTCTTGGTCGTGTTGACTCAATCTTGGTCTTGTTGACTCAGTAGAAGTCAGTCTTGGTCTTGGTCTTGTTGAATGAATCTAGGTCTTGGTATTGGTCTTGGTCTTGCAAAATTCTTGCAGCGTTGATTTTTTTTTTTTTTTTACCAAAGTTATAAATAAGAATAAATAATTTATTTATACGTACACAAGGGGGGATACAGAGAGTAATTGGAGTAATTCTCCCCCTCCGTTCACAAAAATTAATTAGGTAGGTATCTGTAGTGTAGTTGACTGTTTTCGATAACACCGAACTTTCAAGAAATACTAGAATATCTGTTTACCCATATATTCGATAAACGATAATCATTTCCAAAAATATTACAAAAGGATATTGACGATTGCATTACGAGAAATCTGTAGATTTGGTGTGGAATTATAAATAATGTATACCAAGAAAAAAAAATGTAATAAATAAAGTATTTAATTCATTGATTTTTATTTTATTTAAAAGACTTGCAAGAGTCTTGCAGTCAAGTCTTGGTCTTGCATTATAAGTCTTGGTCTCGGTTATGGTCTTGCATAAATTTTTATGTCAGTCTTGCTATGAAATAGTAAAATCTTGGTCTTGGTCTTGCTAGATCTAGTACAGTCTTGGTCTTGGTCTTGGTCTTGCATTTTTGCAAGACCAAGACCAAGACTGCAAGACCAAGACCGAATTTGCCCATCACTAATCTACACGCTACAAATTATTTTCAAAAATATATACGATTTCTCGTACAACACTGTTTAATAAATTATTTAGAAATAAAAATAAAATGATAGATTTTGTTGGCAAAAAATGTTCAAATTCTTTTGTAAGATCCAAGTAAAACGACTATATAATCATATGGGAAACGTACATGGTCCAAAACCGTTTAATTATTGAAACTGTTCGGATAATGCGTAACTATATAATATTATGTGTAATTTATTTTTGAATTTAGCGTCAGACAATTCGATGTTGGCAATTTGCAATCAGAAATAAACGGGTCGGGTAGAATTTCATTCGATATAAAAGGTCAAGTTAGTAGAATATAGGAATTGAGTATTTTATTTTTTCATCACTATATGAGACTTAATAATATATATATATATATACGGTGTACGTGCAGGGTTTGTGATATGAATAGTTTAGGATGTCTGGTGTTGTTCAGCGTGCGCTATGAATTTTGAAAATCTAGATTAAATGTCAGTGTATACTGTATAATATAGAACGTGAACCGGCGGTTAACATTAAATGCTTATCTATGCATCCGATAACGTCGTCGAACTATTGCCGTTGTGTAGATAACAGACATTTACATTATTATCAACCACGAAATATTGTACAACATATTATTATTTGGTTAATCAAATTATTGTCGTATTATATAGTAACCGGCATTAAAATATAATAGGTACATTTCGACGTGTGCAAGACCGTAATGAAAAAATATTAATTTTTTTTTAATTTTTTAGGCGGGGAACGGGGGGGGGGGGGGTAAAAATGTGAAAAAAAAAATTTAATACTTCTCTTCAAAACTTAAAATAAGCAAAAAAAAATAGAAAAAAAGTAATCAACTTTTTTCCCATTTTACCAACTAAAATCCTAGTCATTTATTGCTGCATCATTTTCGACAAAATTCCAAAATACTTCATTCGAAACAAAAAAAAAAAAAAAACCACAGACTTTTTCTACTATTTTTTTCCGACTGCTTTCCGAAGTTTTGGGGAGGGTGAGACACCCCATTCCATCGGACGGCCCTGGACGTGTGATTAATTTCACATCGAATTTACACGACATACAAACCGTTTAATATTGGACGAAATATCGATTCAATTTCATATATATGTGCATTGTCAAAACAATGTTTTATTATTATTGTGGCAGTTAATTATTATCATAATATACGCGGACTTGTTCGAACAATTGCCAACCGATTTGGTTTTTGACGTTGATTGAACGTAACTATATATAGGCTGGAAACAAAAGTGTGGTTTCTCATATAATATTCATGTTCAGTATGATATGTGAATTATGAAATATATATTATATATATTTTTTTATCAGAGTGAAATTGAGGGTTTTGATGATATTTAATCAAATATTCAAATTAAACAAAAAATACCATTAAAATCCTTACAAAAATCTAATATGGATTTATATGACTCGATTTTTGACCTTTTTTTTTTTGCTCTTTTCACCATTGTAGCGATAAAAAAACGCTGGATGATGACAGAAAATTGAAAAATAGTGTAACACATTAATTTAAGAGGGACCGAGGAGTTTTTCGACAAATGATAAGAACCAATATTTTTCATAGAATTCTATGTTACCAACCATGAAAAATAAAATCTCATAGTAATCAAATACAATTAGTGGGGAAGATTATAATATAATATGCGTAATTTTTTTTGAGCATCGATCATATTGTTTAAAAAATTCAATATTATTGTTATATTAAAAAATTATAATTATTGAATAATTGTTTCCATAACGAGCGCTATATGTTTTATTATTACAAAATCCGACTTTAAAATCTAGTGCTTTGAAATATTTTCATTTTATAATATTTGACTAATTTTAATATAACTAAGTACCTAAGCACTTATTGTATGTTATATTTAACATTTTATGGAAACAATATAACTTTTTTTTTATTATGATAAACAGTTAATTATAAATAAAAAATAATAACAGAATAGTTGTATTTTTATTATTTAAATTAACTTATACTTTTATGTCCTAATCATCATGCGAATTTTGCATATTAAAGTTATATTAAAATATTTATGTTCAGTAACTATATGATACTATAATACTTATCTATATTATATAATATTATTGATTATATTTTATAATATATAATCAATGATAATATTTATATCCACCATATGTAGGTATATCAATATTATTAAAAACATTTAAACATAAAGAAACACGTTCTGTGCTCAAAGTAATCATACAATAATATAAAATTCCCAAAGATCAATTTTTGAACAAATATAGGTTGGTATTAGAGCCAATCATGATTATATAATATTTTTATGTTATCAGTTGTCGGAGAACTACCCCAATCACTAATTTAGAGTAGAATTTTGAAAGAAATTGAATAATAATATTTATATACAAATCTATAATCGAATAAAAAAAAAAAGATAAGTATAATTTAATTTTGTTATTTTAATAATTTATTATTCGATTATTGATCTGTGTATAAATATTATAATTCAATTTCTTGCAAAATTCTACCCTAAATTAATATGTCACACTATTTTTTGATTTTTTGATGTCATTCAGCGTCTTTTAGAGGCACAAAGTGAAAAGGGTAAAAAGGGCCAAAAATCGACTCATATATCAATTCATATTAGATTTTTGTAAGTATTTTGATGGTATCATTATTTTTAATTAAATTTGAATATTTCATTTTACATCATTCAAAACCCTCAATTTTAATTTGATTAAAAAAAAATGTCATAATTTACATATTATACTAAAAATTAGTATTATGTGAGAGACCACACCTTTGTTTCCACCCTGTATAGAGGTATACATATATTATAATACTTATACTCGATAAAATATTTTACCCACCCCCTTTTAGTGTATTCGTGGCCATAGGCGCCGACTGCATGGGTTCTCCGGGGCCGAAGCCCCCATTGAAAAGATTGAGGTTGACAAACCGTGTTTAATATATCTGAATAAAATCTTGAAATACCGGAATAATATATCTGAGATTTGAGAACAATGTTGATAACGATATGATAACGATAATAACATAAATATTGTGACATTGTGGCAGTGGCTGCACTGACTATAACTTATCATACTTCTGTGTGATGCAGACTTTTTTTTATTAAAATAATGTTGTCTTGCAATTTGCATTTAAAAAGTTAAAAATTTTTGTAATTTTGTATAGTTATTTTATAATTTTATATGTTCTTAAAATGAATAAACAAAAGACATTATTAGATTATTTTGGTAAGAAATCTTCCATTCCATCGATCTATCAATTGTTGCTAACCAATTTATTAATAAAACGAATGTTGGACTTGTTGTTTCTTTTAATGTTTCTTTTAATTAATGTGATGTTATTAAAATAAAATAAAAAGTAAATTAATATTTTTCATTTATTTCGTGTTATATATTGTAGGTGCTTATTTTATCGTATTTAACATATTTAAACCAGTTTAAACTAGGACTTCAAGTGACAAGAAATCTGAGGGAATCCGTTATCTATGAACATTTTTGAGCGTTCTCTTGTCATATAATTATTCATTGCAATAAAATTCAAGAGGAAATAGTTAAAAATTTGGACATAAATTGTCTCTTTACTCTTTAACCACATATTTAAATTATTTTGAAGGGCAAAAGTCAAGGCCAAAAAGTAGGATGTTCGGCCCCCATTGACATTTTCAAAACCTGGCGCCCATGTTCGTGGCCACATTACGACCTCCTTTCTGATACCCTTTTGCGATGCGAAAATTAAAAAAAATATATATTCAAGTGTACCTAATCGTCAACGTATGGGCACCCGGAAAAATAAATATATAGAGCATTTGCCTCCAAACGGGCATTTTCGAAACACATAATAATCGTTTACATTCAGTATAATATTTATATTATTTCACTACGACTCTGACCGGTGTACAGAAATTTCTGCTCGGGCGCCTGCGTTTATCAAGAGAAAATTTAAGCTGGCCAATAGGTATAGCTAAGCACTTTACTCTATTAAACGTAACCCATAACTTATAGTTTTTATCCGAAGAATTCTACCAACAGTTAAAAAAATAACTGAATGTACATAAACGATATTCATTTTTTCTGATTTTATCGCTTCCCATACGGGTTGAAAATACCGGTGTTGGTGAGTTGCGGCCCAATCCCTAAATAACGTACGAATTGCGGCCCGGGTTTATGAGAGGTAAGTACGAATTGCGGCCATACAATAATGCATTAATTACATATATATTATATACTATATGTCTATATATAGTATATAAACATCACAATATTACATATTTTCTAGTATAAATTGTCTCGTACTTATATTAATATTTGTCGTCAAAAAATAAATAATAATATTAATTTTTTTTTTATTATTATTATTTAATAAATAAAAGTATTCGTATATTAATAATATTTTTTTTGGTTATACGAAGATATTATATAATGATAATAATGTCAAAAGAAATAAAAGCATTCATATATTAATAATATTTTGTATAAGAATATAGTAGGTATAATAACTTAATAATATTGTATAATAATTTCATTGACTATTGTTTTGGCAAAAACGTAAAACTTAACGATTTAACTAAATCAAAATTATCTATTTCTTTTAGCTCATGTTTTGTCATCTGTTCTCTAATGAAAGATTCTTTTTCACACATTTTCTTTGTTCTTACACTTTTACTTCTGCATTTTATGTATGTTTCAGATTGAACTTGTAGTAATACATCAACAAAGTTATATATGTTGGGATGGCTAGTGTAGAACGACATGTTTAGTTTTGAATGAAAACTTTCACAGGTATATTAGTGTCGCTATTAGGTCCGCAACTCACCTACCGCTAAAATATTGCAACTGACCCATACCTAAAATATAACCGGGCCGGAATTCACCGGTCTCCAACACCGGAAACGACAAGTCGGGCCTCAACTCACCCACAGCCGAAAATACATCCAAAACAACGGGCTTTACTCAAAATAATCCACCCCAAATGTTGTCGATTGACGCATACAATTTAGTTTTACTCGTATAAATTCCAATCAAATATCGAATTTACAATTTTGTAATAGAATATTATTTTATATATTATGTTCTGTAAATATATGTATTATATATTATCTTCCTTATTCGAAAATGTGGAAAAACGTCTTGTATAATCTTTCAAATTATTTACAAAGTTATATTGTTATTTTTAAAACGACTAAAAATGAAAAAATAAAAACAGGTTTATCAACTTCATGTACATATTATCGTGTCTCTACAACCTATAATAGCTGAAACCAATTCAACATTTTTCCATGCGATGGAATCAAGGGTGCATCAAGGCTCAATGTTTGCGAAGATGGAGCAAATATAATTTTGCCGCTATTTTAAAAACGTAATAAGGAAAAAAAAAGTAATTAATAAAAAAAATATGTGTTTCAAACTATATAACAAAATTACTTTGAAAACGTAAATAAGCAAAAAGAATAAAAAGTCTTTCACATATAAACCGTTGAAGTTGAGTCTTTGGTATTATTGCGCCCATGACACTTGCCCCCTTGCTATGCTGCCTTCCTAAAAATTGCAGCTCAGGCAAATACATTCTTTGCCATTCTTAGTGCACCCCTGGATGGAATATAAAATGCCTTTTTCGAAAGAGCTCCGACTTGTTTCACGTATTTGGTATTAAGTGTATACAATCGATTATCACTTGGTTTACGTCAAGTACTGTTTCTTTTTTGTTTATTACCATGTTCTCTCTATAAACAAGAAATATGGTACTTAAACTCAATTCGATTTATCTGTTCTGGCCTCTTTTTTAATTACTCAAAAAAAAATTGTTCATAAATCACTTATTCTTGTGTTGTTTTACTATTTAGAAATGGTCCAGTGCGTAATGATCACATTTTTCTTTAAATTTGCAAGTAATCAGAATGGAATGTTTTGATAGTAGCAACTAGAACGGTTACAAATTTGATTTAGTGATGGTATATTAGGATCAGAAAACAAATCCAGAAAGCTATTAGAAGTTCGAAGAAAATAGTGAAGATATCAAAACAACCAAACCGTAACGAGGTAGAGATAGCAAAATTCAAGACAAAAATCAATATTAGACAAATATGAATTTGTTTTTATAACTACAGTCTATTAGTTACAAATTAAAGAGTATTTTATATAACCATAAAAACTTATTTTATTACTTAATCTTCGATTTCCTCTCAACTATTTAGGCTTGGCCAACTCAATCCTGAATAACTTCTACTTTACTCGATCTCCCGCATCCTCTTCACTCACACCAGTCGTATTCATTTCACTTTTTATCAAATCCACCAACCACCTATTTTTCGACTTTTCTATTCCCTTCTTATATTTTATATTCATTTTATTTACTATTATAACTGCCTACAACTCTTATTTTCTTAAAGTATACTATAGCCAACACGATCCATTCTCATTTATTTTGTGTTATGATAAAACAAAAACTATGCAAAATGTTCAAAATATTGAAATATAAGAATATCTGAAAATCTCGATAAATCAACACATCAATAACATTTAACTCAATGGAAACTTTTGTTTTAATAGAATAATTGAGCGGTTATTGTATCAAAAGATACGATCATAATTCAAATCAAAATGCTAATATCATTGACATACCTTTTCTCGGAGACCCGATCATTTTATCGTTAACCTTCATCTGACAGAATGTAAGTTAACAATATATAAATATGTTATAATTGTATTTATACCGCTAATGTGAAGACAAACCGATACTGACAGAAATTAAACTCTAATTTTCTCTTGTATCATAACAGTTGTCTAATGAAAAAAACATTTTTTTCATCAACGGTCGTTTTGTAGTTATTATACGTTGTTATCGATTCTTATAAGAAACGCATTTGTACTTTACAGTAGATGGTCCAGTGATAAATAAAACGTTTTAGCTATATCAATGGAATGGAAAAAAATAATTCCATATCAACATACCCCTGAATACCTCAATAACCTAAAAAAAAAAAAATAAAAAAAACAAATAAAACTAATATTCAATATATTCCCAGTATCATATGAAAAGATCAAAATTAAAAGTGTTGAATATACATGTCTAATTGATGATAGTATAATACACATAGCGGATGTAATAAAATTCAGGTGATTGTTTTCTATAAACGAAGTAAAAAAAAAAAAACCCAGAATTGTATATTTGATAACAAAATTCGTATTGAATGGTACACAACTTTATTTGTGACAAAAACAACAAATAAAAGTTACAACAGACCAATAGGAAAACTCGCTTTCCTATTAACCTCAACAGAAGAGCAGATATTATATTTTCAATTGGCTGAAAATTGGATACACTTATATAAACTGAATATATGACAAATTGGATACACTGCACGAACGCCAATAATAATAAAAAAAATAAATAACTCAGCCCTCCAGGCAAACTCGTGGAACTAAACTCTCTGTAAATTTCATTAAAAATTACATTATTATGGTTAATAATTTGAAGTAATAAGTAATTTCCTAATCCGACCATTGAACCATGTTCATTGTACGTATATTTATTGAAAATACATCTTAAATTCCAAAATATTCGAAACTATATAGATATCAAAATTTTATACCTGTACAAAATATATAAATCATGTTACACAAATTAAAAACAAACAAATTATTTATTTCAAATATTAAACATTCACCATATTATGTAGTAATTTTCCAATAAAAATAAAACTTGATCGTGCTTAACTATTAAAATTTGTTTGTTCCACGATAATTACTTCTGTATATCGCATTGTTGTTTAAAATATAATGATAACAATAACTATAAGCGCATTGAACAAACGCGGCTAAGTTAATTCTCCACAACACTAATTATTTTGGTCTGTGTTATAACACTCGGTTAATACGTTAAATGTTTATGTTTAAAACCTATGCTGAATAAATTCAATAAAAATGTAATTATACGTGTAAAACATTCATATTTCAAGTTTCAAAATTTAAAGAAATTCCATTACGTTAAGTATAACTAGGTAAATTTAGGTTATTTTAAATGTATCTCTGTTGTTGGCTATATTTCGATGATTTCGTTTTTGTAAATCTACACGAGTTCCATCCAAAACTTTGTATAATTGTATCAAAAACTTTTAGTTTTCGTACGGAGAAACAACTTACCTGAAACATCTAAAACAAACATTCCGACTGTTAGTGTTATAGAAATGTATCGTTCTCCAGGATATTGGTTTGTGCACCGGTTAGTCGAGTATCAGACCGTCTGGGTTGGTTAAAGGATTAGTTGCAAAGGGTTAATTTAAGAAGTTTTTTTATTTGGATTGTATATCGTATTTTCATCCAAGTCGAGGGAGTTCAAGAATATTCCCACTCGTCTTGCTGATGTGTTCTCAGTGTAGATTTTATAAATCTGATTTTGTTTTTGAGTTGTCGTTTTATCGCCGGGCAGTGGTTTTACTGCCATTCACGTTGGTGGCAGTTTTTGGCTGATATTCTTTGTGTTTCTTATGGGGAGATGTGTTGTATTATGATATATAATATTAATTATAACAACCAAAAAGATCGAAAATTATTATGAATTTAGAAATTAAAATGCCAGAAACTTGAAATTTACACTATAAATATCTACTAGAGCACTATCTATATTCGCGTAGTAAAAATAACGTGATTGAGTCGTTTTATCGAAAGAAATGATTTATCATTATTACCAAATTCAATGCATTTACTACAAATATCCTATCCAATAAGGGAAGTACTTCTACCCCTACTGACCGGTTTTTTTGATAATAAATTCGTTCAACACTTTCTATAGGGTATTTTTTTTAATTTTCTAGTATTCTCTTTAAGTACCTATAAAGAAAAACTTCCTTTTATAATTGAAATATCTTATAAACGTAAGGGAATTGAAAAATAACAAATATAATAATTCTAATTATTATCGGTTTTTTTTTTTTTTAGAATTGATTTGAAATGATGGTGTTCAATAATGATGTGTTTTATAAATGAGAAAAATAAGAAATAACGTTGCAATAATTACTATATGTACCTATATAATATAACTAAAATATTAATTTACATTTTATAATGAAGTAGTCATAAAGAAAATCGGCATGAGGGGGTGGAAGTACCATATATAAGTATGTAAGTTCTTTGATGTAAGTATGAGTAAGTTTATTACTAACAGCTATATATTTAGTATGTTTAACATTATATCGCAAGAACAAACCTAGAAATAGATATTATTTAATGTGACCTTAAAAATTATAATATAAGAAATATAGCTAATGCCATTGTTCAGTATTCACTTTATATTACCTATCTTATTAAACGGACAAAACTGTCAATAATAACAATATTATAATACCTGTTAGATAAATATGTATTAGAAGTAACGTCAATTTTATCAATATATAAACAATAAAATAATCTTCATTTCTACAGTATTAAACGCAATTAAATGTTTTAATATAATCACATAATTCAAATAATATTATAATTATAAATACCTATTGTTTATAAGATAATATTCTCTTTATATTTATTTTTATAACAAAAAATATATTTTTTCCACAACATGGGTTGTCCCCTAAACCCCTATTTCGATTTGGCACACGATTTTCGAAATTTTTTTACTCTTACATGACGATGCGTGACAAAAGTATCTGAAAATTTAAAAATTCGTGTGATATATCAAATTCGACGTTATTGAGGTCGGTACATCTAGTGATGTTTTTTTTTTTTTAATACATTTAAAATTAAATGAATTAGCTACTTTAAGTATCTCTAAAATTTTTGAATTCATAAAACACAAAATAAATTTTACATTGCATCTTGAAGTTTATAAGGATAAAAAGACAATCGTTATAATTATATTTAACTTGAATCAACGCTTTTTATTAGGTACCAAAATGAAGATTTTTTTCCTAAATTATATAAAAAAATCAAGTTTCCATACTTGTCTAAAATTAACCCTAATTTTATTATTATGAATTGATTGCTATCGAATTTGATATATTATAATAAACGATTATCCAATCCGTCCAAGTAAAGTGTTACCACTGTCCCACCCCCTACTTACTTACAGTCTTTTCACTATTTTTGCCCTACAATCGTTCACAATCTGATGGCGGATTGTAAAATTTTAACATTATAGTCATCAACAGTGTAGGTATGAAATCAAATTTACCTTAAATTTTAGTTTTTTACAAAATACGAAAGAAATATTAGGATTTGTTAACATTTAAAAAAAAAACAGTAGATCATTTTAAAATACTTAACATGATATACCCGACAACGGGTTATGTAAAACATTAGGAACGGTTTGAAAAAATATCAAGTTACCGGAAGCTTACAAAAGGTAGATGCTATGCCCCGAAAATTATTTCAGAATTAAATAAACGTGTCCGTTCAGGCACACGTGTACTATCATATTATTATATTGTATTATTTGTGTTAAAAAAAGGAAATTTTTGTTGTTTTTTTTTTTTTGCGGAAAATAATTCATTTTTGATGTTTATTTTTACTATTTCCTAAGCGAATTTCCATTCTTGAAAATATATCTCCCGCGTATATAACGTCCTTCCGTTAGTGATGTATGAGAACCGTGCGGTATCTTGACAATACAATTTTTAAACAAAAAAAAAAAAAAAATACTTTATCCTATATAAAAAGAATGGAAAAATTATCCACGAAAATGTAGAGTCTACCGAATTTTAAATTGAAGTTGTCATTAAATAATATTATGAACATTTAATTACAAATTACGTATTTAGTTTATATAAACTATTAATAACTATATAAAACTGAGATAACTAAGTATTCCATAGACCGGTGTGTGGACATATTTTCTAGAACAATATGTGTTCAACAGGCATTTTATTATAACCACTAAACGCAGAAGTTAAAAAAAAAAAACAGTAGATTTTTAATTTCAGTACCTAGGTAATAAGTGTAGTTGGAAAAAGTTATTCGTTAATTGTTATCAAACAAGGTACTTATAGTAATTTCAATCACTAAATTTTATTTTATAAAAAATTAATTATCAATTAGTAAATACATTTAAAAAAATGTATTGAATTACAAATTAACGATAATTTAATTATTGTAAGTATTTCTATTACTGCTCAGACCGGGTCATAGGTTTTTTTTTACAGCTTACTTGTGTGTAAGTCGATAACTGTTACTTGGTAGTATACAGTGGTAAGACAAGTATGGTCGATAACGGTATAACATTAATTATATTATTGTTTAACCGCGGGAATATCAGCGTGTCCGTGACGGACCGACTTCATAACGATAATTCATCAATATTTTTCGACACGTGTAGTGTGTATTATCTACGTAAAATGTGTTCGGCGGAAACAGATTCACCGGGATTCGAGACACTGTGTTCATATTCTATTATTTTTATACATTAATCTCCGTTATTATCAGCAGTTTAGGCCATGGCTGTGCTGATGTATATAATATTACTCTTGTCAAATATTCGATATTTTTAATGTCTTATTTATGTTTACGCCAGTATACGCATGATTTATTAATTTTTTGCAAAAGAATATATATATATATATATGCGGTGCATTATGCAAATAATAAATAATACTATATACTTGGTACATAAACGAAATTGTAGAAAAAATGGAATTCGGAGTGGCTAAACTCCTTTAATTTTTAAACTAGGCTGAATAGGTCTACCAATAGCCTCGATGCATGTTGAAAATAATTGAGAGATACATTTTACACCAAGCACTTCGTATAATTTTTGTTTGCGTGTTCACCCAAAAGTGATAACTTTTATAAGTGTCATATAGAACGGAAATTCCAAGACCGGTTCAAAAATTGTTGTTTAACGTAATCGTTTTATAAAATATTTAGTATTTCGTAGTATACACATGACGTGTAATGTGTATATTACACAGAGAAATATATGTTCAAAAGATATGTTTGAATTGAATTTTTCCAGTCTTTTCAAATCATACATTGAAATCTCATACGGAAATTTTCGAGACCTACAATAGTTATAATGTTGTGTCGTACAAATTCACGGGGACTGTTAATACATTTTTCATACCATTGAATATTTATGTTCAAAGTCAAGTTTTAATTTTGATTAACTAAAAAAATTTAAAGTTAAAACGACAAATGTTACTATATCATCATAACATTACGATTAATTAAAGTTGACTAAATTTTAACTTTTAAACTCATCATCAACGTCTTGTAGCATTCAGACCATATTCAGAACTATATTTATCACCGACATTTATTTCGGAAATATGTCAATTGCGAATTTCATTTAAACAGGAATAAATAATTTGAAAAATAATGCAACAAACTAATTGCATATAATATTACACAATAATAATAAAAAATTATAACAAATATAAAAGCGCAAAAAACGTCCAAGCGCATAAAAATCCTCTTAAATTAATCACATTACAGTAATACTTAGAAAATTGCTCACTCATTAATTATTTTAAAGTTTTTTTTTTTGTTTTATTATTGTTTTACCTATATGTTAATGTTTTTTAATTACTATTTTACGTGTAGTGGAAAAAAAATTGTATTTCAGTAGTATAATAATGATTAAAATTATTTAAAATTAAAAAAAAATCATTTGAATAAAAACCTCTTCAAATTACTTACCCGGAAAAATGTTCTACTGGAAAATGGGGTCACGTGTATCGATTCAATCAAGTTTTCTGGTGGATAAGTGTTTTACAGAAAAAATAAAATAATCGTCATTGTAAAATTACTATAACCTCTTAGCTCGACTCAGAAACTAAAAATGTATTTATATTTAACTGAAACATTTTTTGATTTAAATTTAGAGAAGGCTTATATGATAATATTCCTAGAGAGTTCTTAAAGTAGGCAATAATGAAAATAGGATTACCAAAACTTGTATGTGAACATAATTAAAGACATTTATGAAAGAAAGAGTACAATTGTGAGAAGTCTGTGTGAAGAAACTGATGATTTTGGGATCAAAGTATGAGTGCACCAGGATTCAGCTTTGAGTCCTTGCTTATTTTTCCTGGTAATGGATAAAATAACCTAGAATATACAAGCTGAGGTACCATGATGTATGCTGTTTAGTACTGATATGTGAGACTCCTTATAAAGTAATTGAAAGATTTGAAAAGTGGACGAAGGGAAGCTCTTGAAAATAAAGAACTGAGAATTAGTAAAAGTAAAACAGAATATATAATATATATATGTATAGAGTATGATTTTGATGAATGGGAACATGGAGAGAATAGGCAAAAGCAAGAAAAAAAGTTGAGTGAGGGTGTAGTAGGAGAGATTGAGATTTTTGAATATTTAGGGTCCGTTATGCAGAAAGATGATGGTTTCGAAGAGTATATGAAACACAGGATAAAATTTTGACGGATGAAGTGAAGAAAATCATCAGGTGTTTTATATGTGACAAAAGAATCCCTATTTGGCTAAAGATAAATATTATAGGCCTGCAATGATGTATAAAACATAATACATTGGACATTAGATAGGAAAGGAGAACAGAGAATGAGTGTAGCAGAGAGATGAAAATGAGATGGATGAGTGTAGGGACTAGAGGACAAACTAAGAAATGAGTATAAAAGAGGTAGTATAAGAGCAACTTCAATAGTTGACAAAATGAGAGAGAATATATTAAGATGATTTGGGCATGTCTTAAGGAGGAAGAAACTAAAACAGTAAGATTAGTAGTGGAAATGTATGTTGGTGGAAAGAGGGGGAAAGGGAAACCAAAAAAAAAGGTAGGAAGATGTGATGGTGAGCAAAATGAAGATAGTGGACGTAAGAGAATAGAATGCGGGAGATAGCGATAAGTGGATGTATAAGGTAGGACTAGGGTTGCCGACCTCAAATAATGGAGAGAGAAGACGAAAGAGAAGAAGAAAAAGAAGAAGATTTTTATACATAAATAAATATCAAATATACCCAGTGATGGATTTGGGGAGGGACGCAGGGGGACGGAGCTACTCTTCATTTTTTTCACGTTTAACAGCGCTCCCCTTAATTTATTTATCAGGGAACGCAAGGGACGTAGTATTTGTTTAAATTTTTATTTAACATTTTTAAAAATTATAATTTTTTTTTTTGGAAAAATCGTGAAATTACGAAAATAAATGTTTCTTGTCCTTATCACATAATAAGCTTTAGATAAATAAAATGATATAAAATGTTGAATAGTTGATCTTATTAAATCATATTGGTGTATCGTATATATAGGTAGGTAATAAATAATCTTCATTATCCCTGAATGGCTAAAGCCTAAAGGGATGGCGAAATCAATGCGACACCGATAAACTTCATTTCGGTTTACATTTACAACTTCCTCGATTCTTCATTTAAAAGGAAAATTGTTAAATCATTTTATAAGAGGAATGCTTAAACTATGCTATCTTGAAAATATGTAACCACCCAACAATGATGTAAAAAAATTTTGGATTTTTCTATTCTATCCATGTTATATAATAATCTAAAATGTTTTTAAAAATCTCCCTTGGTTAAGAAACTTTGGATAGGGGGTGTGGGGGACGAAGTCCCCCACGGCTTACTTTTTCTTTAACGATATGTCCCGAAACGCAGATTTTTTAACTAAGCTCAGAGTCCGTCCTTATTTTTCTTTCCAATTCAACCACTGAATATACCTATGTGTTGAGTACCTAGATACTGAAATTTCATGTAGAAAACGCCCTGGCCTCAGAGTAAGAAGGCTCTATGTCAAAATATGAAATTATTCAGAAGAGCGTTTGAGCTTTCTAAACATAATTTCAGACATTTTATATCCCCGTTGTGTCATTCGTCTACCCGTCTGTAGTTACTAGTAAATAGTTACGATTGTTATTAGGAAAATAACTATTATTCGTTTTGTTTTATAGTTTTATAATATTTTTATGTTATTGTTTAAAATAAGAAAACTCGTAGAGTGGTTATCCTACCTCACATAAGGTTCGTAATTTATCACGTTCGATAATTTCTATCAAAAAAATTAATTCGGTTTTTCAAATTTTATAATTCAATATGCAAATATATTACCCATATGTGTTTAAATAAATTCATTAAAAACAAAAAACCAAAATAAAGCCGTTTAGACTAAAAAATTTAACCGTTTCACCCTACTATATATTTCGTAATTTCGATCAGTGGGACCATTATATAATAACATAATTTGTGAACAATTGAAATCGTTGATACATAATGATTTCCCGAGTAATATATTATGTATTAAATAACAAGCACTTCGAAGAAATCGACAGATCTTAAATTGTCGCTAGGAATTTCGCTCAGGTACTCGGACGGGTTGCAAAGTATGTTTTGCACTATTTCATACAACATACTAAAAGTCACATTTAGACAGTCTGAAACCGAATAAAATTGATCATAGTTCAAGGGGAAGTACATCTAACTCCTTGTGATCTCGGCTATACCCTTTTCGCATAAGGTGTGCCATTAGAGGGTCAGAGGAGACAATATGTTCCACTCTGTAGGGTACCCGAAACTGTGACTTTTATTATGTTATGTAGGGGCTCACAGGACTAAGTGTTATACGAGGTGAAGGGTTACGATGGATATTACTATTTGAACTATAACGATAATAGCATCAAAATGTTTTCACCGAATTATTGGCGTCCACCGCGTGCTATTGATCATTGATAAATCCAGTCATTTAGAAATGTATTTTAACTAATAACAATAAAAACGCTTAATTTGTTGAAAAAAAATCTATACTTTTTGCACTATTACATTGAACTTGGATGAACAAATTTAAAATAGGTTTTCTTAACTCTTTACAATACGACATTTTATTGTTGCGCGATGATGTACGAGTATACGCACACTGTCCGTGTAAAAGGCATGGGCGCCATTTGGGAGGGATTGAACAGTGCGTGCAAAAGAATCACAACTAGTGGTCTGCCAATGCTCTAATGCGCTAATGTACCTCCAAATAAATATAATTGGGCAGACCAATTTTTGTAGTAATACTTGGAAAAAAAAACATTTTTGTTTTTTGTTTTTTTTTTTTTTTTTGCTTATTTACGTAGAATTACAATGTTAAAAATGGCCGGTGAAATGTTAAAATTGGTTTGCCTCGTATGACAATTGGTATTCGCACTATTAAGTGGACATCAAAATAGTTACATATTGCTAAACGATGAACAAATTTATTTGAGGGGGATTTGGAAAACAATTTCTAGAAAATTTTAAAAGTTTAAATAATGAAATAAAAATGTACGAAAGATTAAAATTGTTTATAACATGTATACGTGTATACTTAAGAAGCCTATATATCATGTCACGTCATATTATACGATTTATTGAGAAATTAAATCAAGATTGAAAAATACTCTACGCAAAAGCACAGAAATATCACTGTGTTAGAATTTTAAAACAGTGATTTATTATTTGACATTTTATAAGTATTATTCGTTACTTAATCATTTAAAACTCCGCAATGTCACACGTTTAAGAAACATTTAGAATTTTTATTCCTATACAGATGATTCATTGATGAATGTACGAGTGTCTGGTGTACTATAAAACTTGAAAAAATCTTCTTTAAACACCATTAAAAAAAAAACTTAATTTATACTTTTTAGTTTATAGTGAAATAAAATATATTGACATCGATAACATTATTATAGATACGTGGAAGAGGATATGATGACGCATCGAGTTTGGACAATATTTTTTAATTAAATTTTTAAGGATTAATCCTTTTTCGTACACTACGACAGTGTCCTTACGCGGATGAAACATTACAACCAGCTGATACTGAAGGTATTGTGGTAATTGTTGAAGTGCTGCGTGCTCTTTGAGGTATTGTAAATGAGACATATTCAAAGCCAATAATTATTATTTGTATACATGGCCTGTCTCAAAGCTCGCACTGAAGGAAATATACTATTTACGTCATGCTAACTTATAATATTTATAAGAAAATATACCGTGGGGTAAATAAATACCTAATACGATGGCGCGATAACAAATAACATTGATCAAATATTAGTTTCAAAGTATAATAACATATTTTATATTTTTTCTATACTCATATAATATTCGAGCGAAAAAATGTGTTGCTAAAAAATAAGAATAGAATATTGTAAAAAAAAAAAAAAACAGTAAATATTTTTAAAATTTACCATGGCGATTGATCTTAAAATTTAACTCTGCAGAGAGTAATATATATATATAAATTTTTTCATTTTCTCATTGTATACCGACACAATCTATGGAATGAATTTGGCACGGCCGAGCGTAATTTTCGAGTTTCTGCCAGAATAGTTTGAAATAACGATCACATATATCTAGAAGTCACATTGTTGAATTGCCGTAAAGACATATGTATAAACTACACACATATATTGTTATAGTATGGATGCGTTTGAAATTTAAATTTTTTGTTTTATACACTTTTATCTCGTTCACAATACATTTTAGTTTGTCACGAATAATATAATAATTGATAAGTGCATTAAATTCCAAATAAACTAAGTAGATACTACTCTACATATTATACACTATTATCCGAATTTTGTTTCTATTACTATATTATATTCGTTCAAGGCAGGAAAAGTTTAACGATATTGTTTTTAACTACAATGTAAATATATATATATATGTATTTTGTTAAATTAAAAATTTCCTAAGAAACTATATGAATAAATATATTTTTCAAATACTTTAAACTTGAATTTTTCAAAAGGTTATTAATCAATTTATATTGTAAATAAAATTTTGTAAATTTTAATTATCTTTATGGTCAAGTTTACATAACATATCTATTGTATGGTATCAGTACACTTTCCCGACATTCATTTGCCGACAATACATTTGTGTGACAATATCAAGTTTTATCATAAATAAATCTGTGTCGAAAATTTTTCAAAAATTCAATAAATTTAATAAAATAAATAAATAAAAATAATAAGTTCAATGAACATTTGCGTCAAAATCTGTGTTAAAAATTAATGTCTTACACGGTTATACAATTTTTCTCAAAAATTAATAGAAATAAAAAAGAACTACTTACAATTTAATATTATGAGAGATTCCACTTAGAAATGATAAATTTGAACGATTTTCCCTGTCATTTATAATTGCACTAATAGGTTTTTCTCGTTCAGCGTATTCTTTGCGATTTGGAGAATGTGCCCATCCACGAATTATATCTTCAGCTCTCCGTTCCATATGAACGTGTTCCTTTTTAATTTCTTCGATAATTTTGTAAACACCGACATGACATTTTCCAACTAGAGTTTCAAAACGCCTGTGTCAACCCTCTACGCGGTTTTGAGTTCTGGGTAATCCTAATTCCATTCGCTCAAATACGGACCAAAATCTTGTTGGAAATAAAGAAGCTGTGCGACTTACATTACCTCCTCTCATTATCCTTGGAATTCTACCATGCACATAAAATATTGTTCTCAAACCATTGCGTTATTTCAGAAGCGTCTTCGGGAATAATGGATTTCAATTCATCAAATGCGCCTGGTATTTCGGTAGGACAAAAGCAATAATGTGCCGTAGTTTCAAACTAAATTCTCCGTCTTCTCCGTATCTTGTACTAAGAGCGTTTGCTTGGATTTGACGCCATACACTTTGCCCTATGATGAAAAAGACAACCTATACAATTAGTGTCCGGACATTCACGTTTTGAAGCACTTATAAAAACAATTTCACAGATTTGTGCCATCTTCCGATTGATTAAAAAAATAATTAAAACGGAAAGAAATCAAAATGATAATGTTTTACTAACCTATAACTGTACCGCACTGAACTATCAAACGTCGCGTCAAAAGCCTACGGTCGTGTATACAATATTCTATTGTCTGTCTATCGCCTATCGGTTTATTTGGGTTTATTTGGAAATCTAAACGCAAATAACAGTTTAGTACGTGACTGACAACGCAATACACATTTTATTTATCTACTTTTTACGTTATAAAGAGTTTATTTATAATACTTAGTACCTTTTCACACAGAACGATATTATCGGTGATAAAATATTCGTCTGATTTTGGTATTTTTGAATTATTGTACATTAATATTACGTATTAATAAAATAATAATAATAATGATAATAATGCTTGTCGGGCGATTGAGGGGTCGGGCAAACATATCATACCCGTATTGTATATATCGTATATAATATATACAATATAACTATAAGTCCCATGTGTCTGTTCAGTCATATAGAATTTTTATGTGGGGACCCAGATGCTTTTTTTCGTAGTCAAATATCGTTACATATTTCAATAATTTCCGATCTATCTATCTCGAACATGTGTTTGAGATGTTATATGATTAGATAAATAGAATATGAGTGAACATTTTTATTTTGAAAATGGTTATGTTTGGAACTCGGTTTACTCAAATGTTTTAAAAAACTATAATACAATATAATATGTTGTTGAATTGGTAATCATATAATTCATAGTTTGAATATTCTAATATTTAAATTTCAAACCTTAACACCCAAATCTATAAAGTACATTATAATTAACATACAGATATAATATACATCTTTGTAATACTTTAATAATTAACGATTAGTTAAAGTTTAGAGTTGAAACCCTTGTAAAAAATTATTTCTATAATTCTAATAATACTAATAACTTTGGTCATTTTGGAATATTTATAATTAGAATATAGTTTATGATTGAGTTGTGAGTTTTATAAGAAAAAAAAAATAAGACACACTAAACACTATCACCTCAATCACAATAACATTATTCTCATAAAAGAAGTTTTGGGCGAAGACTGATCAAATAATCTAAAACTGTGAATGATGAAATAATTACTTCTGTAGTATGAATTAAAAATGGAATTGGGCTTCTGTTGATTTTAAAATAGAATAACTTTAATAATATGGTTTTTATAAACTTTTTCATTTCATAATACCTAATTAGCAATTGGAACATATAAATATTGTGAAAATAACCTGTGTTGAAAATATTTTATAAATAAACATTGTAAATTTAATATTTTAGACGTGTGTTTTATACATATTCAAAACGATATTTAAAAAAACGCAATTTAGAAATATTGTGAATTTATTTCTTGAACAACATTGCGAAAATGATTATATTTAAATATGTCGATTGGGAGTTTTATTCATGTTCTGCGTAATATTTAAAATTACATTATTTGAACTTGGGGTGGAATTTTTAATTCGAGAGGGGATATCAGAAGTCAAAAGTGGTTATATAATTAGATTAATAAATCAAATCGTTAATTTATTAGATACAATGTAAGTCTATTACCATTGTATTATGGTAATGAAAAATTAATGTGGTTACATTTTTATTTTATAACTAGTAACATAACTTAGTTACTTTTTAAAAGTACTCTACCCAACGATGGATACTAGTGGTGGACATATATATTTTGAAATATAAAGCAACTAACCTAAGTGCCGGGTGCAACTCATTGTCAGTGCAACTCCTAGACTATTTGTAAGTTCAACATATTTTAAGTGCGGAACCTTGAATTTGAAACTCCGATTGAATGTGACACCTTGTAAGTATGAACTTTTATTGAGTACAACACCTCATTATTGGAATTACTTTTGCAATTCGTATATACATGTATTTTGTCGAATATAATATTGTTGATTAATTAATTTTAAAAATATTCCGTCTACGGCGGACACTGGTGTTCGATTACTAGAAGACAGTCGTTCACTGCTAAAGTGTTTCCGACGAATAGGTTCAACCCCCGACGGAAATCTAAATATTTTGTATGGACATGTTTGTGAAAATTATAATATCTATGCACTTTTAACATTTCCTCTTGAAATTATCGTTGCACGCGAAGACCATTTATCATTTTAATAGATTTTGTGGTTATGTCACCGTGAGACTATCTGATGGCCTTGACACTGGTTCGACCACTAGAAAGACCCAAAAGTATTTGTAAATCTGTCAAAACTGTATACGAGCATATATTGGCTGGAGCGAGAAATGCGTGTGCTATTTTAATTTTGAAAATCGGGTTCATTTGTTTTACATTGTTAACCATCGTCGACGGTATATTTTCAGCCATATTTTTACGTAAAATGGTAACTTTATTTATATAATTTATAACCTTCTCGGTGAAAATATACAGAATTAGGTATTCATTTTATATCAAAAGTCAGGTGAACAATTTTGAACCGTGCGTTTTGCTTTCCAATTTCTAGTCTTATTTCATCTCTTTTTATTAATCTTAATTAAGTATCATTTGTACGTATTTATTTTTTTCGTTAGTATTTATTTCCTCAATCTTCTGAATGTCCTTATTAGATCTTCCAAAAGTTTCGTAACGAGTCATGTATTAAAATTATTTACTTTTTTCCCGTTCGATTATGTTTTCATTATTAATCTATCATTTGAAAGCCATCGTCATAGGTTTAACCAATACGAGTATATTAGAGTGAGTTCAAAAACGGTTCATACGTCAAATCACCGTGAAAAGACCGTTTTATTATTTTTTTTTCGTTTCGTTCAGAATACTTTCTGTTGCCGTCTTTATTAATAAATTGTTCAATATTTCATATTCTCTACTCCATGAACTTATTCCTTTTAACATCTATTATTTTCATTTCTCAAGTTATTTTAATCTCAAGTTTTCATTAATCAACAAATCATAAGAACTGGCAACCATATATGATTTTACGATCGATAGAATTTAATAATAACAAATAATTGACTTTATTTTATTCATAAAAATTTTACTTCATTATTTTAAATATATATTAAAACTTATTTTTAATTATTCGCTTATTGTTTACTTACACTATCAACCTAATATGTTTGGTTTATCATATATTTTCTTATATATTTATTAGAAATTAACCATATGCATTCTGTACTCAATAAAAAATTTGTATATTGTTAATAAATTAATGTTCTTTGGTATGGAGTGCATCTGAAAACTCAATTTGACTTAATTCTTGTTACCCAAATTAAAGTAGTGAATTTTTCTAACTATACTGATAATATTTCTAATCATACCTACATAGATAACAAGCAATTTTGATTTATTTTCAATATTAAGTGCATAACTATCTTATTATGTTTATTATGGTAGTTGAATGCTATGTATTATTTCATATATATACAAACACATATTTCATATATGGATCTTCAAGACTGACAATTTATCAATAAATAATATATTCAAATATGAAAATTTATTAAGTTTCCGTAAGTTATTTACTAGAAAATGTTAAAAACATATTTTTAATATTTTTTCTGAAAAACTGTAAAAGTTATATGAATTTAATTTTTGAAAAATTACAAATTTACAAACTTTTGTCCTTACGAAAATAAAACACAATATGAAAAAATTATTTCCAACATTCTCTGGTAAAGAACCTTAAAAATCTTAATATATTTTCTGAATTAATTTTTAAAATATTGTAAGTACCCCTTCATTGTATTAGGTTTTTAGGTATTTTTATTTAAGTACTGACTATAGGAACGTAATTTAAAGACATTTTATAATGTTTAAAATCGTGTTCGTGCCTTGTGGTCATTTATTAAAATATCTTATAATTTATTATACATTTTAAGCATTGATCAGATTTAATCTCGATTAAACTCTATTTTACTCTTATTTTACTCTACTCTGACTATGAAAATGTAAATGCACCCATGTCTGTTGGTGTTATTGTTTTTTTGGAAAATTCAAATATTTTTATAGTTAATTATTTTAAATAATTTCCAAAATTTCTTCAAAAATATTATTATAATTATTATTTTTTAACAACATAGATTTAATATTTTTTCAGTTAATTCGGTAGAAAATAAAGGTGAATCTGCAGCAAACATAACGCAATAAGTTATCGATAGGATATGTGCCAACAAATAATAGGACTGAAGAAATAACGTGCAGTATAAATCAAAAGTTGAATGGTTTGAATAAATAATAAAAAAAAAAAATCTCATTACAAAATATACTGAAAAACATGATGCATTTTTTTATTTCCCGAAAAATATTAACCACTGAATTATGTGTACTGAACCAGCGTTTACGATTTATTTATATATTCTCAGAAAAACCTAAAATATTCGCAATATAGGTACTGAAAAAAATTAAATAAATACTCAAAATGGTTCAAATATAGGTATGCGTTGTAGTTGTGTACTTGTATCGATAAAAAAGTGCATGCGTTTAAAATCTATGTTTCATGAATAAAAACCGGATCTCATTCGAAATATTTTAAAACTGACGCAATGCTATGCGCATAAAATGTTTCAAATAAATTCGAAAATCAAATAACGTATGCAGACGACGTATGCAGTGGTGTACCTACTCAGGATTTACATTTTATGTTAATTTTTTTAAACCGATAAATTAATTTCTACTTGGAAACGGATTTCATTTTAATAACGACAGGTTTATAATAATGCATTTTGGATTGTATAAGTTTGAAGATCCAGGGTGCAGTCCAGGTGTAATATTAGTGTTATTAGTAAACGGGTACTCGGCGACGTATGCATTTCTACAAAAACATTCGATATTAAATTTACATATATTATCCAGAATGAAAAATCAATTTGACACATAGGAAGATTTATTATTATCAAAACTGTATACCGCATAATAAAAAAAATAAGTTATATGATATATACCGAGAAGGCCTAAAATATATAATATTTTTAATTCCAACATCATAAAACTATTATAATAATTTTGTATATTAAATTTTGTTTACACTTTTAGATTTTTCACAGAGCTTGGAATCCATTGTTTAGTTTTGCCTTAAAATGTTTATTAAAAATGCATTTTATATTTTATTACTTTCCGGTAATATATTTTCGGGTAGAAAGAGTCAAGTAGGAGTTTTGTAGTAAATAGCTATTTTGATAGTGAAACCGCATATTCATTGATTAATATTATATCAATGCCATTTCATTATGATATCCATGCAACATTAAGTTCACGTCACAATATATTGCAGGTGGGTATATTGATTTCGATGACAATTTTTGTAAAATAATTCAAAAGAGAGTAGGTATATCGTGCACTGACTAACAAGTATTCTACATTTTGGGAGCTAAACTAACAGATTCCTTAACCTATCTCTAGCTACTCAGATGATTGTTTCATGTATAATAAAGGTACCGTAATACAAGGAATATAAATATTGAATATAAAGACAATCGTGATTTTCAGTTAATTTGAATCTATTCAAATCCTCTGAATATTTAATATTTATACTCGATTTTAGTTAATGAATAATTGTTATAAATTTATATTAATTATATTAATATAACTATAGCAAAAAATTAACATCAGACATAAAGGTAAAAAATTTTAGTATAATCTTCAGTTTCCGTAAATAATGCCACAACTCATTTTTGATTAATCTATATAACACAAAATATATGTTTATGAAATTACTAAAATTATGTACCTATATAAAAATGCATTTATTTACTTTTTTTAAAATTACAATAAATTTTTTTATTTATTGCCAGAAATTCTAACATAAATTAAAAAATAAAAATAAAATATTAATATTAAACAAAAATGACTGTCAAAATTTAGTAAATATTGTAATTTTTTTATTGATATAAAAATATTTATCTACGATTATTTTAGCCAATATACCTAATATTTGATATACAAAATTATTTTTCGTGATATGTATTTAAAAATAAAATTATATTAACACTAGCCAGTCAATATAGTTTCAAAAAGCCCGGAATTGTTTCGCACGTTGGCTAGAATAATTACGATGGATATAATGAATTTGAAAGCAATGATAAAAAAAAAAGCAATTCTGAGCGAAGCTTCGGTTATACTTGACAATTATTACTATAGATTATACTAATAATATGATAATACTATATAATATAATGAACAAAAAAAAGTCGAATAAAGTGCAAAAAATTCATAGAATATCGAACAAAGGACTCAGAGCATGAAAACATTATTGGCTCCCACAAGATAACATAACACTGTTCAACAATATAAAAATAAACCTTTTAAACTAATATAGTAAAATAGTTAAATTTAAATTTGATATAACATTAAAACCAAGTCCGACCGAACAGAAAATGAATCCCATTTCAAAATTTAGACAAAAAACGGCTCGTTTAAAGTTTGTCGAGACAACAGGACACAAACCTCAAAATCTGGACCAACCCTCAAAATAAATGGAGTGTATGGTGGAATAGAGTACAGCACACTATGGTGCACAATGCACGCTTATTACTTTTAAAATACTCAATATTTATTAAAAATTACATTTCACAATTACACGTTTTAACAATAGCATATAGACATCGTGGTAGAATGTTAAATTTTCAACAAAAATTATATGTTTTTCTGACGATTTGTCACTAGAATTTCATAGTGGAAAAGCAAATTGGTTTAATACACAGAATGAGAAAATTACGAACTCAATATTGAAATGAATAAAAATCACTTGATGAGAATTATTGTCCACCGATTTAACAATAATAAATCATTTTCATTTGGGTTAACAAGAAATAACTCGAGTTGAGTTTTCAAACGCACCTCATACCAATGAAGAATTGTAACATTTACTTATTAACAACAACTCCATTTCCACTGGATATCAAAATACAAATTATTAATTTATGATAAATAGATAACCAAATATAGGGTAAACAATACATATAGTAAGTAGGTTATATATGTCAATAATTAACAAATAATTCTTCTCTTCTTCTTCTCCTTCACCTTCTCTCCCAACTATTTGGGGTCGGCCACCCTAGTCCTACACTTCCACTTAATTCTTTCTCCCGCATATTCTTCACTTACTCCCATCTTCCTCATATCACTCGCCATTACATCCCCCCATCTCTTTTTCGGTTTTCCCCTCCCCCTTTTACCAACAACATGCATTTCCCTTACTAATCTTACTGCCTCAGTCTCTTCCCTCCTTAATACATGCCCGAGCCATCTTAATCTATTCT